>JANIJG010022021.1:0-41469 GCA_024611175.1 Megaceryle torquata | reverse complement strand
TTGTTTTGTTTTTTTTTCCCTTCCCCTCCTTTTTCCGGAGCTTGAGTCTTCTAGAGAACAGTTTGGGTTCATATGGTGGTTCTGGTCCCACATCCAAACATACATGTATAGAATTGAGTACCTTCAGTATATTATGACAGAACCAGCCAAATTTTTGCAAAAGAAAATACCAGGCATGCAGTCTTAGTATTCAAAGTTACAACTGCTTTTTGTAGTTCAAACAGTATATGGTGGATTCTCAGGAATGAGATGTAGGACGTGGTACATTATCATGTACAAAATAGAAATTTAGTTCTAGAATCTCTTTACTTAAGTATAGTTTTACAAGTAACTACACTAATGGGAAATGGACTGTAATTTTAAATCAGTGTTGTTACACTTGAAGGAGAAACTGAATTACATTTTGGGTTAGATCTATTGAAATACGTATAGTTGCTTCTGTGCTACTGTAATTGAATTTGCAACCTAGTATCATTATGTGTTATTTTGGTGAAGTTAACTACTAAACATTTCAAATGAGAGCAGATGGATAGTGTGATATGAAAAAGACATGTGACTTAATGTCTTAAATGTTTTGCAGCTAATTTGAAACTAGTATTTATTATCTTAACATGCTACAGTGAAGTTGGTGAATATTTATCTTCCTTTCAAGATGGAAACTTTCTTATATGGTCAACTATGATAAGTTTTTGCTTTGTTTTCTGTAAGTAACATTCTCATGACATAATACAAATCCAGTTCTCTCTTTCTATCACATACTAAAGAATTAAAACAGCAAGACATACAAAATTTCTGCTCAACACAGTCAAAGCTTTTACTTTAGTTTTAGTTAGATGTACTTTTCCTCATATTTGTTCATTACTACTGGTTCAAAAAAATAAGTTCAGAATTTTGTCATCTTTGCATCATCATCCCATCAGAACTTCTAAACTAGAATTTTGCCTCAGACCAGTTTCTCTCTGTTGGTTAAGAGGACTAAATGAATGACAGCATTATTATTTATTTTATTTTTACTAATATTGAACTAAATTACTAAAATGGAAAAATATTTAAAGGTTTCTATTAAATCAAAATAATTTTGCATTTGCCTTTTTGAGCTGTACTATTGCTTTATGAAACGTAAGCCTGCTCATTTGTGAATCTTGTTTCAACTCATCACTATCAATAATCCTTTTAACAACGAAACCATGTAATTATTTAATGAGCAGGTGCTGCAGTTCTAGGTATTTTTGACCTCTCTCGGAAATTCATTATTGCCATTATACCAGGACTTGGTTGCTTGTTTTCGTCTTTCTCTTCTGTAATCTGTCACTTTCAAAAAGGAAAATGTAAATGAATTTGGAAAGGATCCCCAGCTGAAGCAGTGGAAAACTTGTAATAGTTTAAACCATGCTACTTGGGTTTGCGGGAATGTTACTTAGGAGTGCTTATATGGTCATTTTGCCAGCACCTGAGTGGCAGCAGGCAGCTCTGGCCTTGGGAAGGTAAAAAACAGCAGGGGAAGAAGGGAAAGGAGCATCCTTAACTGATGCAGCTGTTTATTAAGTGAGCATATGTTGAAGCCCTTGAGCTTCCACAGACCACCTTTTCACAGGTCAGTGCTTACATTATATGCATAATATTGTCCTAAAGTAAGTTTGCTCTGAGTACCTGTTTATTTGTTTTTCTAAGGGAAGTTGTTTTATTGTGGAAATCCTGCAATTATTTACTTTCCATTATAAAAGATAATGGAATACTTCAGTTAGTTACAGTAACATAACAATTTTTTTTTCCCCTAAGGTTTTGCATGTTGAAAATCTAGGAAAATTAGTATTTGTTCTTTCTTTTCTTTCGAAAATCTGCTGAAAGCAGTACTTTTGAACTACATGAGAAATGGAGATCTGAGAAGTATTGATGTTACTGCAATCTTATCATTTATATTCTTTTAATTTTGCAATTTAGAAATATTTTTAGGTCAAGGTGTTTTAAATTTATTTGATTTATTAGGCCTGGAAAAGCTATATGTTGGATTTATTGAATGTATTTGATAGGACAGTGTTTTGAAGTTATTACGTTATGAACTTGAATACCCTGTCCAATACTTAAAAGAGCCCAGAAGATAGAGCATGTGATTTAATTACCTCTTTTTCATTTTGCGAACTTGACCTCTGTTCTCAGCCTCGAGACAAAGAAAGACAAAGTACTGTGAGCAACTGGCAGATGATATTAAGAAGGTATCTCCCACATCTCTCTCATATCCCATAGTAACAGCTAGTTCTCAGCACAGTGATGGACATTCCCAGAAAAATTCCATTCTTTGGTTGGCAAATTAATCTGCTGCCTTACTTCTTCAGTTGCCTTGTAAAAATCCTCTCTCTTTCAGCTTCTGCCCCAGAACCCTTTCTTTTCTGGGTTAGCTCTAGCTGCGTAGAAGCACCTGGGGCAACACAGGGATACTGGCCTCAGTAGACTAAGGATGGGTTTTTAGAGTGGCCAGCTTGCTCTTCTGCAAGAACTGTAACATACATATGGGCTGTTAGAGGTTCTTTTCAGTTGCTTCAGATTTTGATAGTGTGGTTGTATGTTTGTGAAAGTTGACTGAATCTGCCCCAGTTTGGTTTTGAGAAAGACGCTGGATGTTTTCCTCACAAGCTAATAAAGATTTCTTTGTTTTCTAGGAAAATAATTAGAGGAAAATGCTAAAACATTCTTTAATATTTAGGATCTGAGTCTATTTGGGCAGTGAAGGCTGATGATATTTTGCATGAAGGTAGAGGGATGTATTCTTTCTGACAGTGAACGTCTTGATTCATGACTACCTATAAGGTTATGCTGAAGTTATATAGTAGTACATATTATCTTTGCTAAGAAACTCATGTTTGACAGATGTGTTGCAGAGTAACATCTAGCCATTGAGGTGAATTATTTTCACAGTATTTGTCAGTCTGTAGTAAAGAACATCTTTGCTGCCTCTTTTGATTGCTTTTTTTATCTGCCAAATTTGTAGGCAAAATTCAAAACTGTTCATGAAGTTACAGTTGTAGGTGACTTTATTAATACTTTGCATTTGTTTCTAATGTCAAACACTTTAATTATTACTATATGTTAATAGATAAAAAATCCAAATTAATGGTTGAGGTAACAACGCCAGTAGTGTCTTCAAACTGTTGGAACTTATCCTCCAACTGAAAAAATCACATTCTTACAAATGTACAGCAAGTCATTAAGGAGGTTTATTTGAATTGCTTGGTGCTTTGGTGTATTTTAGATTTGCTCTATGTGCTGGCTGTTTGCACTATACTGGTGAGTGGCTACTTCTCTGAAAGCTTAACAATTAAGATTATAATAGGACTGTAGGAAGAAAGGACAATTTCTCTGTGTATTTGAAATGTAATAATACAGGAATTAAAGGTATGTTGTTTAATGAATTGGTTTTGCCATGTAGTATTATAGTTACTGTTAAATAAGACTCTTGTATTGCTAATATAAGAAAAGAATTAAAAACAAAACGAAGAAAAAAAAAAAAAGTTTGATCTCATTTGACCTTTCTGACGTTCAGTCACTTAAAAGGTTTGTAAGACGTTTAATTACCAAATGGTATGATCATTATTCATCTCATCATTTGATATATAACGTCAAGTGAATTGCCTCCCTGGAGTGCACTGTGTTTCACAGATCAATAGATTTAGCAAGAGCTTGAAGGAGAGCTTTATACATTCATAGAAAAGGAGGAAAAGTATATCCTTCTTGTAAAATGGCTTATGTAGTTATTCTGTGAGCTTTGCAGAGTTATTGTTTTATTTACATCTTGGGAATAAAAAAATCCTGTAATATAAAGGCATTAAAAAAAGAAATAAAATGAAACCTCTTCATTGAAATTAAGTAATATTGCTTCTGTGTTACCGTATGTAATGAAGTAGCTTTAAAAACTGTCCTGAACAGCTTCATTCAAATCTATTAAAATAATTATACTTATTACAACAGATTTTTTTTGCTTTGACACAACACAACAAGCATAGTATGACAAAAGACTGTCTAAATACACTACAAATGATTGCTTAAACTATTCACATTTGTTTGTTCTGCATTTTTAAACAGGAATGATTAGTTTTAACTGATTTGGGTTGGGGTTGTTTTGTGTTGGTGTATTTTTTTTTTTTCTTCATTCATTGTGTCAAGGATATTTATGCACACAGTAGAAGACAAGAAAATAAAAATGTGTTTCTTCTTTAATCCTTTCATTAATGAAGGTAAGCAATTTAGCTTAAATTTACATCACCTTGTTGGTACTTGGAACTGAGAAGCTGTAATTCAGCCAAGCAAATCCTCATGGCTGTGGGACAGCAGCAACATTTACTTGAAAATTCTTTCTTATTCATCTGTCACTTAAAACCCATCATCTACTGAAAGATTAATTTGAATTGTGAACAATATCTAAGCTTCCTTAATCCCTTGCTCTTGTCCTTTTTCTTGAGCTGCTGTACTGTGACGGAAAGGCCGTAATTCTGAAGCTTCTTATTCCTCAGGCCTACCTAAAGTAACTTCCATCGGGAGCTGATTGATGTTTTAGCGAGGAAATTTTTACCTGTTTTTGAGAACAACCTGGAAAAATTGTCAAGAGGCTTTCAAACTCTTAGATGATCACTGTGTGGAATTCTTGTAAATTTAAAATGTAATTTGTCTGGGCTTTTGGCACCAGCATTGTTCAAGGTTACGTGAAGTTGTGTGAAGTGCAGGAAGTGTTTTCTGAGATTTAATTACTTTCTTTGTACTCTCAGTATTTTTCACCAAATTAGCAAATCAAATAATACCAATTTCATTAATAATTAAGATAGCTGGGGAATATACCACATTCTTCTCTTGACGTGTTTTGTGAATGACCTCTGCTGACATCCTTACTTTACCACTTCCTTGTGTGTTTGGTTTTTTTTTGAGGTTTTTGTTTTTGTTTTGTTTGTTTGTTTGGTTTTGTAGCTTTTTGTTGGTTTGGTTTGTTTTTTTGGCATTTTTTCAGGAAAAATACTAATTTAGTAGCTTCCAGTCTGCTAATGATGCAAATACTGCTATTCAGAATGTCTTGTTAAGGGGATAGAATTTAAAAAGAAATGCTGGAAATCTTCAGGTTTTTCTGGTAAAGTTGAACATCCAAAAACCTTTTTGTAAATGGGAATGCTAAAGCATGATTAGAATAATTAATGTTGCAAGCATCAGATGTTTTTATGATATATTTATCTAAGGCTTGACTTTTCAAAATTTGAGCCATCATGACTTGATCATGAAATACGTACATTTAATTTTAAGTCTGTGACTAGAACTTTAGCTGAATGTGATATATACTTACCATCTTTTAAGACTGTATGTATTGAGTTATGTCTACTGAGACGTGAAGACTTCCACATCTTAGAGAAGTATTCATTTGTTGGCATTTGCATTTATTTGTTTGTACATTTACTGTTTAGCAGTAAATAGCTTGATCTAATATATATTTGAAGTGTGAAGTCCATTTTGGATTAAAAATAATGAACTGTTTATTTTAGCATCATCTCTGTCATCATTTGACAGGCTCTGTAGATGTTAGGTTAAAGGGTTGATCAGTGACAAAGTACAGCAATGCCCTTGAATGCTGTGTTCTGGGCCCCACAGTTTAAGAAGGATGTGAAGGTCCTTGAATCCATCCAGAGCTGGGAAACAAAGCTGGTGAAAGGACTAGAAGGCATGTCCTGTGAGGAGTGACTAAGGACTTTGAGCTTGTGTAGTTTGGAGCAAAGGAGGCTGAGGGGTGACCTTGGATTCCAGAGAAGGGAAAGTACAGAGAGAGAGTCTGATCTCTTACCATTCTGTGATGCTGTGACACATTGGAATGGTTAAAAGCTGCACCAGGGGAGGTTTAGAATGGATATTGGGAAGCATTTTTATACCAGGAGGGTGGTCAAACACTGGAACAGGCTTCCTGGAGAGGTGGTCAATGCCCCAAGCCTGTCAGTGCTTAAGAGGCATTTGGACAATGCCCTTAGTAACACGCTTTAACCTTTGGTCAGCCCTGAAGTGTCCAGGCAGATGATTGTTATAGGTCTCTTCCAACTGAAAATACTTCTATTCTGTAAAACCATGGGAGCTGTCACAAATAAGGTATTTTCATAGTACTTTTATAGAGGGATTGCGTGGGAATGAGTAAGGGAAGGGAGCTCTTTCTTTTTAGACAGTATTCCTGTAAGGTCCTACAGTGAGACAGAGAAGCTTACAAGGTTCCTAACTCATCACTGTCCTTCCCTGTCTTAGTGACAGAGAAGCAAAGGCAGGGGCACATATAATCTGGGTCTGTTACATCCCCTTTTAGATACTGGAACACAAAAGGTCTTCTAAACTTTTCCTACATGCAAGAATGGTGTGATTTGTAATGTTCCTTTTGGTCCTGCTATGAACTAGAAGATTCAATAAGGAATAACATGGTCAACTTCTGGAGGATGTAATATCCAGAAACCTCTGCCAAATATGGTGGCAAGTTTTTCATGTATGATGCCATTCTGAGATGAGAAGCAGAGTTCATGAAGCTGCCTGTATTTATTTAGAAGAATTGCAGTATCACCATTGGTCATCTGGAGTATTACACATTGATACCTATTTTTGTAGCCACTTGAAGCATCAAATAAGGGAGTTTGTAATATGTGATTAGTGTAATTGGAGTCAAGCACAATGAAGGTCACTGAATAAAAAAAAGTTTATAACCCCATTCCTTCACATTTGAAGGAGAAAAGAATCTTGAGAGAAAAAATTGTTGAGCAAATTCATTCAGTAATAAAGCTCAAGACAGATAAAGTAAAATCATTATATTTTGTTTCCAGAAACGTAAAAGTCCAGTAAAAAATGAGTTAATGGAGCCAATGTTATACAAAAAAGGTAGTTGTACACCTTCTCATGAAGAAAGAAGCCTTGACTGTTTCCAGTTGAGAACATTCATGTGCATTCTTTGGCAGCCGTAGGTAATGCGTACCACAGTCAGAGATGTAGGTGAAGCTTGCACAGTAAGTAAACTGCAATTAATTCTGGCTGGATTTTTGCTTTTGTGGAAGAAAGGATAACAGAGTCTGGAACCATTGATCTTTTCCCAATTGTATCCACACTGAATAGCTTGTTCATCCTTTCTTTTGCTGTTTGTTTAAATACTGCTTTTGGAAGTTCTGTAACTATAGATGTGAGACTTTCCCTGTAATTTTTATTTTGTCGTGCTTGGAAACTGTTAAGTACACACGTTGCATAAGTATGATGAAGATGTTAGGTTCTGAGTCTGTCCCTCCTTTTTCTACAGATAATGTGTGCTGATATCTAAACAACCACCCCCTGTTGAAAAAAACCAAATAAACAACAAAGCAACAGAACAAACCCCCAAAAAGCCCAACCCCAAACATCAAAAAAATCAAAACAAAACAAAAACCCCTTCTCTGTATGATCATGGAAATATGAGCATACGGGCTATGCAATGTTGTCTGTCCTAAACCGTTTTTAACTTAAGAGAACGGTCATAGTATATGAACACCTGCTAGAGGTAGCTTTAATCTCCCTGGTTTTGGAATGCACAAAGTGTGTAGTATCTATAGGACAATCTTTACTTGGGCTCTGTAAATCCATCTGTGACAGTGAGTGTGCTTACCTGATGGAATGCCCATTAACATGTTTTATGGGTATCTATACAACTGGATTAACTCATGATTTGAGTTACTGTCCTGAAAATGCATCCTTATTTTTCAGGAAGCCTTAAGCAGTATCTCTGAAATTTGGCATCCTTTGTTCATTTCATATCAGAGATATTATTGGGGGCCTAGTTTGTCTCCTTTCTGTATTTATGCAATTCCCTGAATAGCCCAAGAGCACTTTTTAAGAAGGATGTTGTCTGTCTTGTATTATCAGCAACGGTGTCTACTGGTACTGGTATATTGTAGATCTTAGGCCCTAAAAGGGGACTCTGGGACTGAGAGTCAGTTTTGAACTACTCATGTTCAGAAACCCCCTAAAGGTCACCAGCCTTTATTATTACGCAGCTTGTCCAACTGTGAGAGAAAGCAGAAGGGATTGTTGTATTACAACCACCTTCTTGCCATGGTTGCTCATTTTGGATTCTCATCTATGGGATGTGGAACCCAGTTTTATTGAAATTGTTTGTGGAATTATGTTTAGTCATTAATGGAACAATTAAAGAAAAACCTTGACGATAATAATTTTCTTCGGTTGTTTTGTTTTCTTTCTCCACCCCCATAACCTTTTTCTTCAGCCAAATGAAACAAAGTAAGCAGAAAAAAAAAAAGACAGCCTAAAATAACTTTTCCATCATGTACAGTTTATGGAAATTATCTGGATCAGAAAATCTGTAATCTCATTAATAAGAATTGCCATCTGGAATTTCCAGCCTTTTGAATTTGATACCGTAATCTTCTGAGATTACCAACCTGGACGTACACACCAGTTCTCAGTTCCCATCCTATCACATAGAAACTGTTGCGGGGGAGTTTGTAGAATATTTTTCTTTAAAAATGTAGTTCTTAATCAGTGCTTGTAATTAGCATTTTAGAACTTGATTTATGAAAATAGTATTGTGAGATACAGTGTCCCTCTCAGATAAGAGTTATGTGTGTCAATCTATTGTAACCATTTGCTATAAAAAGTTCATTCTTTTCTGTCCTGGAGACGGTATTTCTGTCCAAAAATGTCAATAAGTTTTAACTGGAAACACATAAAATGGAGATGATGTTGTAAATAGTCAGATCTTGGAGAAGCATTCTTGTAAATGAAATACTTTTAAAAAATTATTATTAAGAGTTGTGTAATTGTGTGAATATATTAAAAAAACCCAAACTAAAATAATGCCAAATAGTAAAAAAGTATTACCCTTTTATTACATTTTAATATACGATAGTCATGTTAGGGTCTGGTTTCTCTGTTCATCTTTAAATCAGCTGGTTTCACTATAAAGGCAAAGTTGTTTCCTGCTTTTCTTCTGATTCTGTGCTTGGAAGTATTCCAGGGGCACTCAGGGGTGTCATTCAGAAGCAGTCACTCTCCCCTTTATAGTGATCTGGGATTCCTGCAGAGTATGTCTACATCTGTGGGACTGGAGGTACAGAGACAATTAAGTAATTGCATATTTATTCTGGTTCTCAGGCAAGTTTTGCAGCCTGTGCTGAGTTCGTCAGAGTTGTGCCTACATGGGTCACAGTGCTTGTCCTGACTAGTTTCAGGCTCGCTCCAAAAAGTATGTGGAAAATGTGGTCGCAACAGTGACTGCAGCATACCTGAAGCCTCAGTCTAGGTCTTTCAAGGAACATGAAAAACTAGCTTGAGCTTAGTGTACTTGTCTTCCTGTCTAGGATCTATCATTCTGCTTTGAGGTGTCTCTTATATCTTGCTTTCTGCCTTAATGGAAGTGCAGCAGAAGTGCATGAGGAACAGGGACAGCTAGTCTGCTGTTCTGACACTTTGTAACATTTTAACAATTTGATTTTGCTATATCAATATGAAAATGTTTACATTGTATTGCCATTCAGAATTTTCAGTCGTTTTTCTACTGTTGATTAACCAGGTTAATGGCAGCCTTTCTAGGAGGGACTGCATCATCTATTAATTGTGACAATATGTTATCTTGATTAAGTAGTAAGTAAAATGGTGCTATAAGGAAAATGGACTAAAGTTTTTGGACTTGGCAAGAAGCTATTAACGTAGGAAATGATGATTCCAGTAGTTGTAATTGGGATAAGTCATAATTATTTACCATTAAAAGTTAATTTTATTTTATGATGCTAGGCAGCCATGCTTTATTCGTCATCGATTTCATACTAAACAGCAGAATGATTGAAATTAAGAGATTATATTATATTAGTTGTCCTGTAACAAAAATACACAGTTGTCCACAAACAGCTTTTCTTCTGATGAATAAATAAGAGGCAAGATAGTTGCACTGGAATATTCAAAGCATGACTGAATTACTGACAGGGAGGTTGCTGCACTTGAGCTGATGCCCACTGCTCATAATAGTTGGAAGTACTGTGGTATATTAATACCTGATAAAGCTCCATTTAAAGTATTGCAGTTAAATTAATTTGGTCTGTTGTGTTCTGTTGCTGAAAAAAACACCAGGCTATAGTTTGGAACCAAAGAAGCAAGCACTTCTTTAAGAAACCTATTTGAGGATTTCTTACAGAATTAACTGAGTTACTAACAAGAGGTGATTATGATCTACTAAAAGATGTTACTTCCTTTTCTGTTAAGCATGGTCTTTAAAATATTTGAATTGTTTAATAATATTTTTAATACTTAATATACTATCGGGCATATTCTCATTTGCTCTCTTTCCTTCTTTTATCATGTTAAGACAGTTTATAAGCTTGAGAATTCTTACTGCTAGATGTGAACACTGAATTCCTGTGTTCTTCTGGCTTGACCTTCCCTGCAGAAAGTGCCCTGCTGTGGAATTGTTGATCTCCTAGGCTACCATAGCCTAGATTTGATATTTTTGTTGTACTTTTGTAAGGAAGAAGAAGTTTTGTGTCTTGATACAATCATACTATCTTTCTGTCAGTCCCCCACAGTAATTCTTGAACCTGTTGGTCAACTTCAAACAATTGTGATGGAGAAGTAGAGGCTTCAGAAATACTAATATACATGACAACAGATGCACTATGTAACAGAAGCATGCAAAGTAGTACATCTGCTGATGAAAAAGGCTACAGCATTGAATATGTCCATGCTGTTACTCATAAGTTCTGTTGCTCCCAGCACTACCTGGTTTTGTTGTTAGCTTGCTTCTACCTCTGATCACTTACTTGTTTATTTATCCCATGTCCAAATGCAGTTGCAAGTGTACAACTATTAGTCACATGTTATTTAAGACTTTTATTTGAAAATCGCTTCATGGGATTAATCCTGTGAAATTCATTAGGAATCCCTGCTCCTTCAAATACAGTTCAGTTTGTGTTTTAGAACGAATGACTGCTGTCTTTTATTTTTATGGTGACAATAAATTAGAAAAAGGTGGCTTGTTGGTTTTTTTTTTCTTTTCACTTGAAAGAAAAGTTAGTAGGAAGATAATTGTGGACTATTTCTATTCCAAATTTTGGCTTATACTGGCCAGAGACATAAAATGTTTGTGAAAGTAGGTTACTTCATGAGACTTCATAGGAGAACCTACGTGCAACAAAGAATAAGCATGAACTTTTGTATTTATTTACATCTAATTACCATAAATAGTCAATGTGCATGTTAACCTAGGAAGGGAAGAATTGGCACTGAATGGCAAATCATTAGTCTTTCTTCATTTTATTGAGTTTGGTGAAAATTTTTTTGAGGCAGAATTACATTTCCTTGGGATGGAATTCAGCATCTTTAAAAAGTTCCCTCAGTTCCCAAAGTGTGCATACCTTGGCCACATCCCTTTCAATTTCAGCAACAAAGGGAGCACATGGGACAGAAACAATGGTCTCTTCACTAAGTTACCCTAAATAAATGTGTATAAAAAAACCCAATTAATCTTCAAAACTTAGTGTATCCTGTGCAGGGATGAAGATGGGTCCTATGGCACATAGTAACAAGTAACTGAGGAAAGGTCATGCAGAGGAGGTTGAAATAATGCCATAGGAACAGCTTTACTTTAGGCATGTTCTGTTTTTAAAATGCTTTGCTTTTGCAATCTCAGCATTTTTTTAACATAGAAGATTAAACAAACAAACAAACTTCTTAAAATATATTCACAATGGCACTTCCATTGCACAGATTTACCGACCTCATATTTATTATGATGTTGTGAAATTTAGGTCTATTTCTCAGACTTCATGCTCCTTCCAACTAGTTGCAACGTTATCTTGTTCATTGTGGCACATGATGAACAACAATAAAACGAGACAAACATTGTAGATAAACTCAATGTTTACTTATGAATTATTTAATATCTTTTAAATGTGTGTATGTTACCTGTCATTCAAAAAGAAAACACTTTAAGCTGTGTGTAAAACAAAATTGCTTTTTTCCACTTGCTTAAATGCACCCTCTGCTGGGGTGATTCACAACAGCTGTGAAGTGCAATGTGATCTGTAAGCACAAATGTTGAGGAATTCTCTTTTATAGCTCATCTGAAATACTGTGAGCAGCCAAAATCCAAGTATACTCCTCTTGATATGAGACTGGTAATTGATTTAGTGTTGATTAACAGTGAAAAATATCACCTGTATGATCTTGAGCCAGTGATGGTTTTCCTGTCTTAAAACCTGATTCTACTTGGTGTATTCACAGGCTGAAGAGATACAATTTCTGGTACTTTCATTTGTCATTCAGAACTATGTTTGGCAGTCTGATTTTTTTTCCCTTTTTTTTTCTTTTCCTTTTTTTTTCTTTCTTTCTTTCTTTCTTTCTTTCTGTTAAATGAAGTTGAAAATAACATCAAGAAAGCTGCTTGATGTTGTGTTCGTGTTGTTCCTGTGTTGTAGCTGAAAATACTTGGTTTCTTTAAAGAGAAACTGCACTCATTGTGGATGTTTCTGCTTTAAAAAAACTACAGCAGAAGACAACTTAAACTTATCTTGATCTTGTTGCTTCTGCGAGTTGCATTAATTTCCTGGGAGCCTTGCCTCATGTGGCAATGATTGACTAAGTATGGGGATGAGCATAGAGGCTTCTTTAGAGATAGAACGTAGTATTGTGTGAGCTTTCCAATGAAGTATTATTAGAATCCCTTCAGAAACACTGCGGGTAGCATAAAGGAATATAAGAAGAAAGTGTTTTCCCCCTTCCTCTAAAACAGGAGTCCAAATAGAAGAAAGGTTGACAGTAGGTATCCATTCAACAGAGAGGCAGGTTTTGCAGAATGTAGATAAGTTTGATAGGAAAAACGTCTCAAGGTAAGAGTGGAAGGAATATTCCACCCCAAAATGAGTGACTTGGGGATTAAGCTTTTTTCTTTTTGTTTCAGATCTTTTGCTTTATTTCACTCTTTTTTTTTTTTTTTTTTTTTTTTTCCTAGCAGGTTTCCTGTAGTAGGTACCTCTCCAGAAGCCAGTGTGTCCCACTAAAGGCCATGTGTCACTTAATCATAATACTTTATCTGAAAGACCAGTGAAATAAAGAGACTTTACAAGCAAATAGAATTTTTACTGTATATTCTCTAACCATAAGGGGATTACTTGACCTCCTGTGTCTTTTGCACACATCAAACTCTATACTAAAGCTGTCTTGAAGCTTGCAGGAGTTCATCCTCTAGGGATTTTCCTTTTGTCTGTCAGTCCACAGATAGTAAAATATGTCCAGTCATATTTAGCTGTATGTTGACCATCTCTGCCTTTTGATTGTGGATATTCTTATCAAATACAAAAATATTCTCAGTTACACTAACCCTGATAATGGCACTTCTTTATTATTTTCTGATTAACAGTTTCCGCATCTTTCTACTTGGCTTTTTAAGAATTCATTTAGGTATTCTTTGACCTCAGTAGTATCTTTACAATAGAAACATTTATTTTCCTGTGAAAAACTTCAGAGTACTGTATAAAAGACCATTTCATGAAAACTTACTGTTTGCATGGTTTTGAGCTTCATTGTTCAGTGAAACATTCCCATGTCTCCTATGTCCTGATATACATTGCTTTGTAACCTATAACTAGAGATCTGCATGGGCATATGCATGCTGCTTCTGCTCAGGGCCGTGTTTCAACTGTCCCCACACAAAAGAACATTTAGTTGTTCCTTCCATTTAACTTGAGTGACAAGTGCTGAGTAAACTCCTGGCTTCTAACCATGTCAAGAAACGATGGCAACCATTATTGTCTTGCAATGTAACTCTCTTTATAAGGCAACCTGTGGCTCTGAGGTGATAGAATATGGTGCTGCAGCTATCAGTGAACCTGTTTTTAAGCCACCACCTACAGCTTATTTTTCTTTTCTGACAGTGTGTCTTATTTCATCTGACATTTTGTTTGAGTTGAAAAGTTAATGTGAATATCAGTATTTCTATTTGAGAAGGCCTTATACACTAGCTGAAGTTGTTTGTTGTTCAAGACTTTATGTTTTCAGCCCCTTCTCAAATAAAGGAGACCATGTATCTATGCACAGAACCTGGTCAAAACTGCATTTTCTAAAATTTTCAAAACTCTAGAAAACGTCTTAATTTTCTTGAAGTTCTGCATTTAATCTTGATCCATCTGATTCCAGCAATTCTACATTGGGCAAGTCAATTAGTAATTTGGGAAACTACTTTCAGATTTTGTGGCTTTTTCACATAGGCGGGTGCTACATGGTTAGATAATAATCTTCTGGGTTAGCCATGTACAAGCCTTCCATCTGACTCCCAGACAAAACATTTATCTAAAGGTCTTAGCATTAAAAAGCTCAAAAGTTTCTTTCAGTTTTTTACAATTTTGAACCTTTTGTTTTGGTCTCAGTATATTACAAAATTAAAATCCATATTGTTAGAAATAGTATCTAGTTGCAGAGTGGATGAGAGGAATAAATAACACATTCTGTAATATGTCCAGTGTAAGTTAACAATACTGTTTCTGATTTTGTGTCTTCTCAATTAAGAATATGAGATATTAGAGCTTCCCCATCAAATGTTTGGTGTTTCTTCTGCTGTTTTTGACTTCTATCTAGAACACTGCATTTGTAATATATAGAAATAAGAAATGTGATTTTGCCTTTTGACCCAGAGGGTAATGCAGCCTCTCCATTGGTTCAAAATTGTGGAAATACTTCTGCAAAAGTTTCCGTAGAATGCTCTCCTCCGCTTATGTTCAAAGTATTAATCTGCAGCATCGTTGATCTTAGTCTTAAATGAGGATCTGTTTCGGGCATCCCAGGAAATAACACAAAGAATGTCCGTATTCCTTTTATGCTGGCTACTGAAGGGGTGACTGGGAAGGGATCTGAAAATGAGCAGAGTTTTGGCTCCCGTTTCCAGATTCTGATACGTCTTAGCTGATCGACTGGCAAGTGCCCTACCAGGTTATGATTCCCTTTGCTTAGTGCTTAATGTAGTTTGCATGTTAAGATTTAATCTGTTTATAATCTTGTTTCTGGACAGCTTTGAGTATCCCAACTGTGTTTTGTAAGGTTATATTTTTAATAATAACCTAATTCATAATCAAATAATATAACTCTTGTCGTAAGGACTAATGTGGATTCTATGTGACTCGTGATGACAGGAAATTATTACTTATTATTCCACCCTTAGGGTGGGGAGCAAGTCTAAACCCTACCCATAGAAAAAGAGAAATATTTATCACCCTCAAGGATGATAACTACCAACAAGAAAGCTTTTAAAAGCCCCAGATTAGGTATTTAATAACTTACCATGCTTTGTCTTTACCATGGAAAGTGTTCTATGTATCACTTGTAGTTGTAAAATTCCAGTTTTCTAATCAGCTTGTCAAGGTAGATGTGTCAGGTGGGGAATCAGGGTGGTTATCACTGACACTAATGAGAACATCAAGCTTCTGGAGAATAAATAACTGTAGTGCTCTCCCTTTTTCTGTTTAGTCCATTCCTCAAAAACTTGTTTGCTGTGTGTAAACGTAAAGATTAAACTTGCTTGTATAAGGTCTACAAATCAGTACTTGTGCAGTGTGCAATTTTCCTGCCCGCTAACATGCTAAAAGCAATTTGCTTTAGTTTGAGCAATTTACAAAATGTTATCTGTAAGTATTACACATTAAATTTAAGAACATAACATTATTTCTCCCTATTCTTGTCTTACTGCAGTATTTTCATTGTATTTACTGTTTCCCGTCTTGAATCCTGCTCTGTGAAGGTTCTCAAACGTGGTGAGGTTCGTTTTATTACCTTTCAGCAAAAGCAGATATGTTCACCAGCTGTAATGCTGACCCATAAATGGAGTTCTGGGTACATGAAATATACTGACTTTGATAAATAGCACTTGTGTTTGTTTCAGACTCAAAACATACTTGAGCATAACTTGTTTACATGCCTTGCATGCATATACCGTGAATTTTTGTATCCTACATAAAGACATCTAAACATTTTTTTATGGCTGTATGTGTCTGCATGATTGCAAATAAGGACAGAACAGTAACAGTTCTCCTGTGGAATACTGGACAGTTAAATTTTGTGAGGATTGTTGATCTCAGAGAAATCAGTCATTGTTCATGTGCTGTAAATTCTGAAACTCCATAAACAATATTTAGCACGTGTGCTCACTTTTAAAAGTTAAAATTCCTATGTTGTTTTTTTTTTTATCAGCTTTCACTCATGCATCAATTAATTCCCTGTAAGGATTTATTTATATTTAAGGATACATCTTTAAGAAAACTAGTACTCTGTAGTTTAAGATTTGGCAGCTGTGAGTTGCGCAGTGAAGTGGGATTTCAGATTTAATAGATTACTTGCATTTCTAGATTCCAAGCAGTTGTCAAATGGTTGTCTTGATCTCTTGAAAAGGGAAGGGATAAGTGGAAAGAGGCATCTTTAGCATCGTCTGGATATTCTATTTTATTGTGACCACTGGGGAGAAAAATGCCTTTATTTCAATGTGAAATGAATACAAAAGAAAAATATGACCGTGTGTCTGATTTCATGAAAAGTATCTTGTATCGTAAATATAATGTGAGTTGGATTTGGCTTTGATATTGTATGCCTGTGACGATTTCATGTAGTAGGTTTTTTTTCCAAGTAGCCTGCCCAGTACTAATTAAAACCAGCAAATTCAACTTCTCTGCTCTTTTCTAAAAATGAAGGTGTTCGGATTAATAACTTGACTGTAAACTGAAAGGAATTTCACAAGACTGTGTTGCATAATTTGTGAGCTCCTAATAAAAGGGGATAGGTAACACTTGTACTGATTATATGCTTGTTTACCTTTGCAGATTTAGAAGATGTTTTCAATAACTGATGCATAAAAATACCCAAAATTATGTAGTTACAGCATGCCATATAATAAAATATTCTGCCATTGTGTGCTTTTCTAGGAACTCATTTGTATAAGAGACTCACTCGTTGGAAATAAAAGAAGTGAAGTAGCCTGAAAAGTATCACATGATGGCACTGTTTCCATTTCCACCTCCAATATTATGAAATAAAGCTATAATAAACTGGTATTAAAATGGTATGTAATGCAATGTACTTTGTATAATTTATGTAAAAGAAAAATCTAGCCACTGGTCATTAATATAGGTATAAAAATGGATGTATAGATTTCTCAGAAAAGTGTTTTGTAAAACTTTGCATATTTATAATATTCCTTATTTTGATCGTAGAGCAAGAATTCTGCACAATATATAATGTTTATGAATGCTGAATTGTACAGATTCATTTAGCATTGTGTTAGGAAAAAAAATGTTAATTGTTGTGTAAATGAGATGTTTTATTTTTTGTTTTGATTTTATTGTGGAAAGAAAGCTAATGGCTGTCCTTTTTGTATTTAATATAAAGCCCTTTTGTGGTAAATTAGATCATTAATACAGACACATTTTTAAAAAATGCAAATTAGCTTTCCATGAGCAGAAAAGAGCTTAAAGTGTAGTAAGGTCAGAGGCAGGATCAGACATATTTGTAAAATGAATTATATTCAAGTAGGAATATGAGGGAAAGTATGAATGTAAAAAAAAATCAGTGATTTATAGTATATAGATGTTAGATGTCATATTATTTCATTTTTAGATATTCTGACTGAATACCTGTAGAGGTTCATGTTCTTTTTAGTAATATAAATTAATAATCACCAATAAATTAGTATTTTCTATTTGTAGATTCATCAATATTAATTTTTAGCAAGAGAAAAAACATTACTGATTTAAAACAAGCAAACAGACAAAAAACAACACCCCAAAAAAATGGAAGAAGGTGGCGGGGGTGATTCTGCCTTGCTGCAGTTTATTTTAGAGTAAAGTAAATATCCAATCCCACAATTCTCTCATATAAAAATTAGACTGATTTATCCATTTTGCTATTATGGGGATCATTGCAAAAGCAAAACAAAACAAAAACCCTGCAAGAGGAATTAAGAAAAATATTCAGTGGTGATGCAGAGCTAATAGCTGGGACTTGGATACATGCCAGACTGGGTGCTTGCACTCCAGGAATGTCCTCTGCCAGTATAAACTTCTGTTCTGAGCAGCGCAAGGCTCTTCTGTGTCTTTCTTCGTGTGAAATTAGGGGCATCAGAAAGTGCATGCTAAAAAAATGTTGGCATGTAAAATTTCACATCTATCTAGTGAATTATCAAATGTAACTAAATATAAGAGTGTATATTAAATTCTTCTGAAGTTCATCAGTAGACTGGTTTAAATAATAACAAAAAATATTTCAGAAGGCCTTAAAAGGAATGTATTATATACAGTATGTCATAACATTTAGTCACTGAAGAAAATTGCTCCTGTTGCTAAAATCAGTGTTAGAAGCTCACTGTACTGATCTATTAATGTTGTAAAAATCATTTAACATGTTTAATTTGCTTGCTTTAGTCAGTAGACAATATATCCATAATTTCAATTGGACATATTCAAATCTCTTCCAGATACCCCTGGTTGGAAGCACTGTTTTACACAAGTGTTTCAGTTACACTGCCTCTCTCTCAGTATCTGGTAGTCAACTCTATTGTATTATTTTAGGTAAAGAGATAAAAATTAATACTACTATTTTAATGTTTTTTTCAAAGTTTTTAAAAGATCTGACATAGCTAGGCTCGTGTAATAAATTGCAATATCTAAGAGAAAGCATTCATTACTCACAGCTGTCTATTCATTTATATGTCCTATTTGTTCATGTATGAGGTGAAGAATTTCAAAATACAATAAGTGGAGACTTCTCTGCTCAGTGCATTTCACCATTTAAATTACTTGCAATTTCAAAATGTCAGTGTTACTTTTCAGGACAAATTTCATACAATAGTAATTCTGTGATTATTCATCCAGTTTAATTAATTCAATTAAGTAAGTCTGCTGTCAGGTGTTCTTTTAATAATTGAATCAACATGCAGATACATAATAAGCATAAAAGCATTTCTATGGCTGCAGTAAATTTAGATCCAAAAGAATCTGCTATTCCACTACATTTGATATAGATTATTCTATAATATTTCAGTAATGGGTTGCACAAAGGCTGCCTTTTAATTCTTTGCTTTCTCAAATGTCTTTATATATAATGGTTTAAAACAGAAGGTGTTCAAAAGAGGGTGACCTTTTTCCATTACCATAGTTCCTGTCATTAATGCATTATAATTTTCTTTAGAAGTCTGGAAAAAATGTGTATATGTGCACTCTGTAGCAGGTATGAATCAAAGTGTGTTAGCGAAAGTTAAGAATTGTCTGTTATTACTAAAAAAAAAAAAAAAAAAACCAACCCCAAAAAAAAACAACGGGGGGGAGAAAAGAAAAACGTGAGGAAGTAATTTTATTGTTATTTTTACTGTGAAAGTTTAAACAAAGCTTATGCTTTATACAAAGCAGTTACAGATTTGAGAGTTTTGGCATCTGTAATCTGAGTGAACAGCAGTTGACTTACTCAGATACTAAAAATAATATGCCCCTTAACTAAATTTAAAGCCATTAGAATGTTGTATTAGGCTGGATTGTGTATAAAGGCCAATAATATATTTCCATCCTCTGTAGTATATTACTATAGATGTTTTATAATAACATATATAAAAACATATATAAAACATGGTAAATGATTCACTTGGCGTGCTCTCAGTGGTGCTTGATGTCATAATTATTGTAAATATTAATTGCTGTGCTAAAAATGTAAGCAGGATGACTTTGTATTAGATGAAAAATGAAAATAGTCTGTGTACGGGTAAATAGATAATCATACAAAAGTAATTGGGGTTTTAAAACCCCAATCTATTCTGCCAGCATGAGCTCGTTTGCATGTTAATCACAAGAGTGATTTCCTACTTCACAAGGAAGTCCACACTCTTTCATAACCACTTTTAATTGCATTTAAAATGTTGCAGGGTTGGGGTATTAGAAATGGAGGCGTATCAGTGTCAAATTAATAAAAAAATATTTCTGAAAATCTTTATGGACTACAGATTGTAATATTGTGGGCTGCTTTTTTTGTTAGAAAATGCAAAATGGGTACTAGATTATATTTTAAGTGAGTCATGTTAAATGATAAACCAAATTAATTTGTACATGTTTTGTTTCTTTAGAAATTTGATAGATGGAAACCTAATTGTAGCTGGAAAGTATAGAATGCATTTTTATTAGTAACTTATTTTATAGATTGACTGGTACTTTCATTAATTTTCCATTTATCAATTAAATAGTAAATTAGCAACAGTTAAAAATGTTGTGGGTTGTTTGTTTTTTTTTTTTTTTTTTTTTAATAAACCTTAAGACAGGGTGACAATAGAAAGGTGTATGCTGAGTTCCTTTCAGCATTTTAACAGTAACTGGATTCCTCTGAATATAAATAATTATTTTAATGGAAAATAATTTCTCTGCTTTCATGTAAAGATTTTTACTAGTTGTTTTGTAATTGTATAATAAACATCATAAGATACCAAGAAAGCAATTAGAGATCAGAATCCATATAATTTCTGCATGCTGTCACTTGAAATTGGTACTAGAACAAATTATGACAAAATTTGTGTATTTATTTTTTTTTAATGGGTAACTCTACCTTTATATTAGATGTAGGAATAAGAACAATAGAAATCTGTTTAACAGTTCCTTTTTTCCCCGTAATGTTCAAATTGGTACAGTAATAAACGGACAACATTTTAAGTGATTTTGTGATATTCATATAAGATTCAACAGAGCTTCCTCTGTAATCTGTAAAAGGCCAATGTCAAAGTAAAGACAAAATGACTTGTTCTCTGAAGGCAGGAATGAAGAAATGTAGCTCTCTAATAAAATAGTGTAAGTTCACAATGGTTACAATGTGATCAGTCTCAAAGATACAAAAACTAATTTTTAGTCAAGCTGTTAAAAATTATATATTTAAGAAGATGAAAAGTTGGAGGATTAAAGAAAAATCACTCACAATTTTAAAGAGGGTATATTTGCTTTCATCACCAGGTGTTCTTTCTAATATAAATTACCAAGATGATGTTTCCATAACATAGCTTGGGGTGCTCTGGAGATTAAAACTACCAAAACAGACCTATTAAATTTTTCATAGGGAGGGTCCACCAGGGATAATAAGCCAATATTCCTTGTCCCATATTCCAGATGTTTTATGTAATTCTGCATCTTTCTAAACCTAAATTGTAGCTTTTCCAGAAAAAATGTACTACGGAGACTGAGATGAAAGGCAAGAAGTGTTGAAATGTTAATTTTACTATCTGCTGTTGAGGTCTGTTACCTTTTTTGTATTTTTTTTTCCTTACTCCCAGTAGCTCAGTTCTGTTTTATGAATGTTGTGGTATTTCAGTTGTTTGAAGTTTTGAAACTTGGAGCATGACTTTGACTTAGCAAAACACAATGCCACATGGTGTGTGACACACTGATGGATAGTCTTTGATCCATATGATTCACACTCTTTTCTACTTTCAACTTGTTTCTGGATGAGAAAATTAAAGTTTAATGGTAAAATGATCATAACAATAATCCTTGTAACATAAGCCCAGAATAATTATAAATGAAATAATGCTCTTTAGTAATTTTCAAGAAATAATGTAATTGATTTTTTCTTTTTTTCTTTTTTTTTTTTACATGCAATAATACATGTAGTTGATTTTTTTCACATAGACCATGGACATTTAAAACAGATACTGGGGTTACTGCAGTTTTAGAATATTTTTCCATTGCTCTGAAGCAGCTAACAATTTTTTTTAAATGAAGTAACTGCTATACTTCAAGGATCAGTCAGCAAATGTGATTAAATAAATACACCAGGCCATTCTTCATATTCCCCCCTCCTTGATCTCCTGTTGTGGTGATAACCAGAAGAGTCTCTGTGGCCACCAGAATAGCTCGTGGACCATTACTCCTGCTATAGTTTGGAAAAGACATAGATATGGTCTAATTGAACTGATGTCTAATTGTTTATTTTGATCCAACACAAGATATGGGTGGTAGATTGGGATTATATGAGGGAAAAGGATGAATACTTTGAGGCAAATCTTTACCTCCCATCCAGGGGCTGTGCTACAAACAGCTTTGATACACCTGGCTGATGATTCATCCTTTCCCCCCCCCCCACTAATCTGTTGTTTTCAACATAGTTACTCAGATACATTGTTCTAAGATAGTTGTCTCTCGCCACATGACTTCTTTTATTAATTGAGTTTCCTAAAACCATTACTTTTATTCTTTATAATTTATTACACTGCAATTTCTGAAAGTAAGACTTGTATGCAGACTTGTGCTGTTAAAGGCTAATGCCCTGATATAAATACTTAATGAATGCTTATAATTGTCTTACATTTGATGTTCTTGATCCTTTAGCAATTCAGTTCTTAGCAGTTTTCTTGAACAACTTTTTTTTTTTTTTTTTTTTTTGGCAGAGAGCAGAACTTCACTTCCTATTTTTCTAGATGACAGTATCCTGTGTATTAAGGAAATGCAGAAAGGTACAGGAGAGAGACAATTTGCTAAAATTCAGAATTTATTTAAGTTAACCTAACTTGATTGAATCTGCTCTCCTTTGAAAATTAAGTTGGATTTTAGAAAAATGCCCCACAATACTGGAAAGTTATTATTCCAGTTCATTTGACCTCTAGCTCTTTCATAAAAAAAAATACAGGGAAAGGTGTGATTATCCTCTTGAGTCTAAATGAAGAAACCAGGTAACCTCTGTCTGTCTTTGTTCCTACGTTTTTGGGAGAGAAATATGAGGAAATTCCTTTCTGGCCTTTTTCTACCTCATGAAGGAGGAAAGAAGTAGTGAAAAACACAAACTCTTATGTAAGTGTTTTTCACCTTTGGGAAGAAACAAGTAAGAAAACATAGAATTCCTAAAGATATTTTCTCCTTTGTCGTACAATGGTTACACTGCCTTACGGTGTGCTTCATGTGCACATGAAACAGCTTGGAGAATTGCATCACTTATCGTATATACAGTAAACCTTTCTAAGCCTGTCATGTTTGACCATGACTTTAAACCAAGTCTGTTTAACAAGTCTTTGTGCAAACAAATTTTTAAGAGGACATCAGTAATCTATTTTTTTCTTTTTTACTGGTTCTACAATTTAAGAGAAAATTATAATCCTAGAAAAAATAGGTGCACTTTGGATCCCCCCCCTTGTCATTACTTGCCACATCATTTAATTTTCAGAGGTATAATAGATATTCAATATCGATATACCAAATAATATATTTTATTTTATTCTTGCTCTTGTAGGCGATATTAATAAGATTGCTGTTCTTTGGCATTTTTTTTTCTTTGTGGTTTATTTTCTTCTTTTGCAGTAGTTTAAGTATTAGGGCTGAAAAGTGGGGCACAATGATCCTTTTATCTTTTAAACCTGTACGGTCAGTGATTGTACCCATTTCCCTAATCTGTTTCCATAGTTTGTTTCTAAATATTTCCTAGAGGCAGTATGGTGTGATTGTTCTGCCACAGTTCCTATTAGTTATTATTAATTTAGTACTTTTTTCAGTTCAAGTCCTTTAATGTCAATTGTTAATAAAAGCAGCAGAGTTCCCCACTTTAGGCAGAAGTTTTTATATATGTGGGGTTTCTTTGTTTTGTTTGGTTTTTTTTTTTTTTTTTTTTTTGTTTTGTTTTGTTTTTGTTTTTTAACCAAAACCCAACAACTAAGTCTGTGCTATTTACTGTGGTGAAGACTCTGGAGTCCAAATTTTTGGGTGTAATTCATTTTTCAAGGGAGCATCACACAGAGATACTCTTTTTACTACAGTAACAAATAGCAGTCACTGAGATAAGGAGATTTCTCCATTCAGTGTGTCATTGTACAGCATAAAAAGCCAATAAACTGCCTTACAGGAAGGACAAGTAGGATTGGTAGCTGTACTGCTGTTGCATGTGAAGAGTGTTAACAAAAGTAGGAAGCCTGTCCTGTGAAACCACTGAATTTAGGAATCTTTCTTAATCAGAGTTCTTCCATTTCTTGTAAAAAGCCCAAACCCTTGGACTTCCAGTAAAGATGCATATGGGAAGTATAGTACAGGAATAAATGTGTAAAGTTGCTTTTTGTTGTTTTGTTCACACTTAAGAACATCGGTACGTTTTTGTCTCTCCTGCCTGTGTTTCACAGTTCAAGCCACAAATCCAAACTTCTTAAGAGAATAGTGAATTATAGTGCACTTCTTGTAAGCAGTCTTATAGAACAATCTGAGCATCGGCTCACATTGACTGTGATAATGTTCGTGTATGAAATCGGAACATATCAGAGAGAACCTGCCATGAGTTACGTAGGATGAGGAGGAAGAAAAAGAAGGTTGGTACAAATAGGCATATGTATGGGAATGTAATGGAATGATGGGGCTGCATTTACAGTGGTAAAGGGCCATCCCAGTGAGCAGTCTTTCAGCCCAGCAAGGTTGTGTGGAGTGACTTGTGCCCATTTAGAAAAACACCAGCCTGTGTGTTTAGTAGCTTGACACCGTGTGTCCTGCATGAAGCTTGTGGCCTGGGATTCTTTGAGCCAGGGCCTGTTCTTCACCCCTGAAGGAAAAGTGACATAGTGTCTTCTGTTCATTCTACATTCTCTTTCCCTTTACTGCCCAAACAGGGAGGCCTCTGCCATAGTGTATGTTGAGAGCAGTCTCTGCTTTGTGCAGACTCACAGCCTGTGGCTGAGCATTACCTGGGACAGTACTACCTGACACTGGCCAGGATTAAATGGTAATGGGCAGTTGCAGTATGATTCTTGAGCCTGTGCTGTTTCATAATACGTCTAGCTTTTGAATCGGGTGTCCTACCATTGTTAGTAAAGACAGAGTTTGTGGGTTTTTGGGGAGTTCTTGGTTCAGAGTGCCTGGCCCACTGTTGTCTTGCAACATGTGGGATTCTCAAAAAAGGATGCTGTAGGCTTTGGGTTTAGGGCACCAAGGATGATAATGGTTCAGCTCCACACTGTTGGCCTGGATCAGGCCCTGGAACTGGCTGTCCTTTTAATTGTGTCTGGATTTCTGCTTAAAAACAACTAGTTATCTTACTTACCTTATTCCAGAAGAAAACCTAGAAATTAATTGATCATCACATTCCACGTATATTAAAGGACACTTCGGTAAAGCCTTTGACACTGTCTCGCACAGCATTCTCCTTCAGAAACATATGGCACAAGGCTTGGATAAATACACTGCACCAGATAAAAAACAGGCTGGAGGTCTGGGCCGAAAGAGTGGTAGTGAATGGAGCTAAATCTGTCTGACATCCAGTCACAAGTGGTGTTTCCTTGGGTTCAGTATTGGGGCCTGTTCTCTTTAATATCTTTATTAATGTTCTGGATGAGAGGATTGAGTGCACCCTCAGTAGATTTGCAGATGACACCAAGTTTATGTGGGTGTGTCAATCTGTTAGAGGATAGGGAAGCTTTGCAGCAGAAGTTAGGTTAAATCAGTGGTCCAAAGTTAATTAAATAGGGTTCAACAAGGCCAAGTGCTGGGTCCTGCACTTGGGTCATAACAACCCCATGGCAAGCTACAGACCTGGGGATGTGTGGCTGGAAAAGGACCTGGGGGGTATTGATCAATAGTCTGCTAAATATGAGTCAGCAGTTCATGCAGGTGACCAAGAAGGCCAGTGGCATCCTGGCTTGTATTAGAAACACTGTGGCCAGCAGGAATAGGGAGGTGATCATCCCCCTGTACTCGGCACTGGTGAGGCCATACCTTGAATATTGCATTCAGTTCTGGGCTCCTAACTATAAGAAGGACATAGAAGTGCTGGAGTGTGTCCAGAAAAGACAGCAAGGCTCGTGAAGTGCCTAGAGCACAAGTCCTCTGTGGAGATGCTGAGGGAGATGGGGTTGTTTGGAGGAGAGGAGGCTGAGGGGAGATCTTACCACTCTCTACAACCACCTGAAAGGTGGTTGGAGTGAGGAGGAGGACAGCCTCTTCTTCCTTGTGATGTGTGACAGCACCAGAGGGAATGGATGCAAGCTGCACCAGAGCAAGTTTAGGCTGGATATTAGGAAGCATTTCTTCACTGAAAGGGTTATCAAACACGGGAATGGTCTGCCCAGGGCAGTGGTGATGTCATCATCCCTGGAGGCATTTAAATGATATGTGGACCTGGTGCTCAGGGATTAGTGGTGAGCTTGCAGTGTTGGGTTGAAGGTTGTACTGGATGATCTTGAAGGTCTCTTCCAACCAAAGACATTCTGTGATTCTGTGTGACACAGAAGGGTACCAGCTATTTTGTCATGTGAATGTGCCTTATGATTTTCATTACCTTATTTTGTTTATTTTTCTGCTTTGCTTTGATGAAATTTAAGGGAGGGACAGGGAGAAGAAACTTAAGAGGTGTGAGCTTAGTTTTATTGGGAAGAAATTGTCAGGGATATAAGAAAGAGTTGGACCAAATGTCCAACCAAAATAAGACAGAGTTGCTCCTGTAAAACCTACTAAAATTTCTCTCCGGGAGCTCATGTTGCAAGTGCTGCTGTTTCTACATATTCTTCTACCCATCTAGCTCATGTCTGGGTTTCCCCTGGATGTTAATTTTTATTTTTTTTTTTTCCCTACCGAAGATCTTCTAAGGGATCTCTAATTCTGAATTGGAAGAGGGAAGGACCTAGAGTTTGTATTGTCCTGATTTGACTTTCTTATCCAGCAAGAGTCCCTGCTTGCCTGGTGCCAACTCTTCAGCTGCCCCTGTTGCCTTGCAGCTCAGGAGTACTCACTCTCCATGGTGAGCTGGAAGAAGAAACACCTGGGGAAGCTACAAATATTGCGGTATTTGTGGAGGCCAATTGTTGTCATGCTGTTTCAGTTATTTTAACTAATGTGACTCTTACTTTTAGGAATTATTTTTGTCTACATTTGTAATTTGATATGATCTCCTATGAGTGAAATGAGGATCATACATATTCATTTCCTCTTTGAAACTATGGAAACAGTCTTGCTTTCAAGCGTGTTTGCCATGTTATTTCATTTACACAGCTCAGACATTGTGTGTTGGGGTGTTTGTTTTATTTGGGTTTCAAGAAATGATGACTATGTTCTCATCTGTGCTTATGAAGGGATTGAACCCGGTTGAAATACAATTAATTTATTAAAATTTCTTTTTAATTCAGCAGCATTCTCCTTGGATTGTGCATTTAGTAACTGGATCATAATTTGGCATCCGTAATCATCTCTAAATATGGTAATTAAATAGGAGCCATTTTTTGTGAAAATCAGGTGGAAAGAGAAACTCTCAGTTTTCTAAATAAACATACATTTGTGTTAGGGTAGTCACTCTGGACATCTGCAGATGGCTTGATGCAAGGAGTCTCTCCTGCTGCTGCCATCTAGAGATGGTGTGGAGGAAAATGAAGCAGGTTGGGTTCTTCGTGGGTGTTGCAAAGGGCGTGCCAGCACACTGCAGCCCAGAGGAGAAAAACAAATCAGGGACCTCATCCCTATAGGTAAAGAGTTTTGAACCATCCTGTTTATATTTTGGGTTAGATTTTCACAAGTTCATACAACAAACGTAGCTGATCATTGTCTTGCTATGCACTCTGATGTTGTAGTCCAGAACAAGTCCAAAGAATGTCTTCTGAGTAGCCATGGTTTTATATGTGAGGAACTGTTACATGCAGAATTAGTGGAAAGCTTCAAAAAATTAAATTTTCTCATTGTCCTGGGTGTGCTGTGTGGGTTTTTGGTGGTGTGTGGGTTGTGGTGGTGTTTTTTTTGGTGGTTGCCGCCGCCTTTTTTTTTTTGTGTGTGTGTGTTTTGTATTTAAGTAGATGTAGTTGCTGGTTATTTGTTATTGCAAACAGTTGAAATAATCACTCATTTCTATTAATCCAGTTACTTTTCTGTAGCTGATTTTACATTGAACATTTCTGGTCAGATCCAGAGCTTGTGTATTCCCTAACTGAATATACCATACTGTCCTCATTTTTATTGTGTCTGTCTTCCGGGCATTGGTCTACTATTTACTTGGCCTGCTATGCCTGTTCACTGGGATAGGAATCCAAGTAAGAAGCTTTGATTAGCATGGGTTCTCTGGTGCTTTGTGCTGTAGAAAAGTGAAGCGATTCACTTTTTCCCTTAAGAAGATTTACAGTCCTTGAGACTCCAGCTACCCTAGGGCTCTACAGTAAACTGGGACTCCAGCTAAGCAGAAGTTATGTCTTATCAAATATGTATGGAAGTACAGTAGAACTCCTTTTCTAGATGATGGTAGTTCTTTATGGTTTTGTGTTTCTCTTTGGTGCGTCAGTCCATTGCCATGTTGTACTATTTTGGTCATTTTCATATCCTGTTTGCTATCTGGGAGCACACTTAGGGATGTTTGAATATTATGAGGGTTATTCCATCCATTGAATCCAAGATTTCAAACTTTTTTCTTCTATTTCTTAATCTTCCTTAAGGTCTGTCTTTATAACAGTAATTTTATGTTTACTCTGTTGGTTTTCATTATTTTTCAATTTATTAGAAACTGACAAGTTTGCTGCTGGTATTCACATTCATTTCCAGATCATGGAGGATCTTGGAGAACACTACTACTAACTGGCTGTTGTGATGTATCAGTGAATTTCTTTTCCATCCTGTAATTACTTTTGTGTATCATTAGTGTGATTGTACAAAACCAGTATTATTCTGAACTGTGTGAGTATCATGATATGCATAACATTTTACACTAATTTAAGATCCTACAAAAGTAGTGTTTCTGTAATATGATGACTTCTGCATAGTCCTAGATTTATTCTTTATCATATACTTAATTTTTCTACATGATTCTAACTTTATTTATGCCTTCAACATTCTGGATTTTTTTATGAGAGCAGGCATGAAAGGTGTTCTGGGATTTTTTTACTATTGGGATACAAGCTTGTATTCTGCATAAGCCAGGGTGTTTTGTGGTGAGATTGTTACCCAGCAGGTAGTTGGGTAAATGAAGGTATCCTGTAAATACAATGCCTTCAGTTTCAATGAAGTATTAATATTAAATGGAAGATTCTTAGTTTTCTTAGCTGGCCTTCTGATCTTCATTAGGTACTCATTTTAATTTTTGAAATTCCTTAGTCAGAGGACTCTACTGCTACAAAATTTTGCTATGACTACTACTACTTTTATTACATATGCTTAAATTTTCAAAGTGCATTCTTTTGCAATATAAATATGATAATTTTAGTGAGTAATGTTGCAGACTGTACCTCCTCTTGTGCTTTATGAAACAAAAGAGTACAATTCAGTCAGTAACTGTATTGTTTGATCTGGTATAAAATTCCATGTGACCAGGTATCTACAGTGGCTTTAACATCAGTGTGAACAGTAGCTGGGTCATTGCGTGTTCCCACAGCCACCATAAAATACCTGCATCTTTGTCTTAAAAGGTAATGGTGACCGTACCCTGGATCTGCTTTTGGCATGGGATTGCAGGAGAGCATAATAGGCAATCACATTTCATGTGGAAAGGCAGTTACTTTATTCAAGCTGAAGTCATTGCTTACAGGTTTTCTTCATGTGGCTGGCAGATCAGTCACGATAGTACACTGTAGATTAAGGTAACTACTGAAGTTTTAAAATGTAGCTGTATCCGTGGAATTTATTTTTTTTTTTAACCTCAGTGCTAAAGAAGTGAGTTTTTTTCTCATCTGAGTATCTCTGGGTTCAAACTGCAGTCATTGGCTCTTCAGGTGATGAAGTGAAAAACTTCCTGTTTATCACAGGCTTTTAACATTCCCTCTGAGAACCTGAATAGAGGAATACTTGTGGACTTCAGTATATAAGAGATGTTTTCAGGTTACCTGGATTGTCTTTTTAAACTCTTCCCATTTATGGTAAACATTAGAACTGGTCACAGTGTTCTGCAATGGTTGAGTTACCTTGGGATTTAAAAAAAGCATAACTTTCCTGTTCCCTATGCTGTCAAGGGTCTTTGCCCATTTGACCACTGTGCCATGGGACTTGGCTATGCATTGTATCTCCAAGTTGTAATTTTTCTTAATTACCATGTTTCGTCCTCTGAGTATGGACTTCTTCCTTTGTAGCTAAAAGTAAAGCTTTACCCATGTGGTGGTAGGAAATGTATTCATTTTAAACAGAGCATTTTCAGAGATTCATATCATTTTATTCTAGTAACTGGCTCTCCTCATTATTATTTGCTGTGTTGTCAGGCAGCGTCATCAGTAATGTATTTTTATTTTCTTGGAAGGCCGTTGATAAGTGTGAAACAGTACAGGACTAGTAACCTATCACAGCAGATCTCTTACAAATGCCCTTAATATAACTCCCTGTTTGCAATTACATTCTGAGACTTACTGATTTGCCTGCTTCTAATCCATTCTAATCCATAACATATTTTTGATGTTAATTTTGTATCATTCTTGCTTTGAAGTCCTGGCGTGGTGCTCTGCAAGCTAGCACACAGAAAGTATTTTTCACTGAAGTCAAGTGAGATAGTTTGCTTAAAACCAGGTGTAAGTAGAAGATGGCTGCAGATTATACGCCTGAATATTTAGTTTGAACACACAGTGATGAGTTTTTATTGCTATAAGCAAAGTTACTTTAAAAACTCCTAATGATTATATTTAAGAAGCTTGATACTGTATTGATAGATGATGCAGAAAGCATTGAGACAGTTTATATTTAGAGAAAATTTTTGGATTTCCTTTTATAATTTTCTCAAAGGAACAATTTTTACAGATTTTAGTTAGTTGTAGAAAAAATTCATTTGAGAAGACCTGTTATTGAAGGTTTGAAATAAGCTTGCCATATTTACTGTGCAACTTTTATATGTTGTTTATTTGTAAAGAATTGTGGTCACAGTATGTGATCGTATGAGATTCTTAGATGTATTGAAAAACTTCACATATATTGTTAATAATCTGGCATTGAAGTTCACAGTAAATTCAGCTCCTGTTTTATATTATTATTACTATTAATAGTAATCAGTAATAATTACTAATTAATAGTAATATTAATAGTTTGGAGTTGGACTTGATGATCCTTAAGGGTCTTTTCCAACCTCATATCTTCTGTGATTTTCTTGTTTTATAATATAGTTGTGTTTTGCAGGTTGGTTGTTTGGTTTTTTTTAAACAGATGGTTTGTAACTGTGGAACTTGTGGCAAAATAAGTGCCTGAAAAATGTACAGAATTTTGTTGCCTGATATACGTGGTATTTATAACTCCTCATAGGAGTATGTACTTGATAGTACTGATAGCAGATTAATACGAAAGCATCTCTATTCTTAGCTCATATTTAATTCTCTGTATTGAGCTGTGGTAGTATGGATTATTTCAGCTCCGTGTAGTGTTTCAAGTGTAAGCTAGAGTTTATTGCCAGGTGGTGGGAATGAGGCATATAAACATTTTATGGACAACAGATGCAGATGAATGGAGGAATTTATCTTATGCACTGTATACTTGTTTAGCTAAGAGATAGAGCTTTTAGGAATGCCTCTATGCTGACTGATGCTGGACAATTAAAAATATATAAATTACTACAGGAGTAATTGCTGCAAAGAGAGAATAATCAGAATGTCCTATGCATAAAATACAAAGTAGATTCTCATAAGCATTGCAGTGAGTATTTTTCTTCTGCATTGTAGAAGAAAAGCATAGAAGAGTGAGGAGTAGCAGGAAAAAACATCTTGAGTCTCCTGGTCTTCAATTACTAAATTACTGGTAGTCCATTTTATTTATATTAAAGGGTTATCTCAATTGCATGAGATTTTCAAAGTGTTGTTATTTTAGAAATTAAATAAACACGTAGTAGAGGTACAAATGCAGTTGGCCATTTGTTACCAGTATATCCCTCATTGAGGAAAGGAAGCTATAGCTTACTTTGCTTCCATATACTTTCCCTCTAGCTAGTCTCCACAGATAAAATAAATGTGCAGTAGTCCTTACAGGTATAAAGTATCTGCACAAAGCCTGATGCTTAGCCCAGTTACAGCTATTGTATTTAGGCCACTAAATTCCACAGAGTTGTATCAGTGTCAGTGAGAAGATAATCAAGTCTGTAAAGACCCTTGGTTGTGTTGTCCGGTGTTTACTTCTGCTGCTGAGCCTTTTCTTAGTTAAGGAAAGCTTTTGGATTGAGGAAGACAGATGGATATCATTTGGGAAAGGTAGAAATGAAATAATATATTCTGATACATTTTACTGAAATAAAATGTCATGACATACATTGCAAAGTTGTGGTCATTCTTTTAATGAGTAGTACTAGTAATAGATTTTTAAAATTCTGTCTGAGAATACATTTTCTGTGTAAGTGGGTTTAATATAATATTTTTGCAACTAGATTGCTGTACACTTTTTTTTAGATTACTGTAAAAACAAATTAAAGTGAAATTTGATAAACCTCAGCCCTGAAATTATTTTTAAACAAAGTTTTGCTGGTGACAGCTTATTTTCTTAAGTAAGCAGATTCCATATGTGGTATTAAGTAAATCATTTTGTGATTTGATAGTGGTGTATTGGGGTGAGACATCCTGTAATGTAACTATGTCTGAAGTTATTTACTGGTTTTCCTCTGCCAAGCTGTGATTGTTTAGTCTGCTAACACTTGTACTAAAGGTTTTTCTGGGTAGTGGTTAGCAGTTGTTTTCAAAGCAAATGTTAAATCTAAGAAGAAATTCCTTTTTAAAAAAAAAATGCTGTTCTGGCAGAGGAACTTGATTTGTGTTCTTGTTCAGTGTTCCTTTACTGTTTTTAGTATGGCTGTTGAAATCTATACCTTATATGATCTCATTGTACTGCCTGCATTTCATTAATGAGTGACTCTGTTTAGGGCTTGGGGAGTGAAATACTTTTCATATGACACTACCCAATATGAGTGCAGTGCACCAGCTGCAAAAACCACAGACATCTGATTTTGCGGCTTTTGAGGGTGTGAAAAGTTCAATTGCTTATACTAGGGCTTATATCTGTATATTATACCATATGGAAACGGAACTACTGTAGACTTGGAAGAAAAAAGAGAAAATCAAGTTCTTTAGCTATGACTCAAATAAAGATGAAAAATACCTATCTCCAATGTGCATGAACTAATATTACTATATGGCATAGAAATGTTTTTTGAAAGAATATAATAATATATATTCTAATTTTTTGCACATATTACTATTTCTGAAGAAAGATGGTAATGTGGAAACTATAAATTTGTGGGTTTGGTGATTAAAGCTTAATGTGCTCCTAAAAGTAGTGGACTCCTAACTGCTTCATCAAGATAACAGGTCACCGGTACTTACATACATTAACCTTTCTGTATTGAGATTCCTGCTGTCCTTTCCTTGTCTAGAAAGATAGAAAGCACTAATTTAGAGTTTGAATGAGCACTATCCAGATTATCCAGAATGCAAGCTAAGAATACTTTGAAGATATTGTATTTCAGTCATAACTTGTGAAGTTCTAAAGTAGTTGTGAATTTAGTAAGCCAAAACATGAACAGTCATTCTAGTTGTCACTGTTCTGTCATTCCTCCTTCTGTAGAATTGAAGTATAAGCAACTCTCTGTGGAATAATAAGTTATGCACATTTGCAGATAGTTTAAGGTTAGTCTTTTAAGTGACCAAGTGAAAGTCATCAGAAGAAATGGAAAGGTTTTTTTACCAGTCTTAAATTCTGTGATCAATTTTCTTTGTGTTCTTTAATACTGTGAGGTTTAGAAATCCTTTGCTTTTGCATGAAGTCATAACAAGAATAAAACTACTCTTCTGGTTAGGAACTGATCAGCTGGTAGTCACTCATGTTATGTATGAGGTTATCAGAGTAGTTAGCAGTTTCACATTAATCTGAGGAGTGTGTGTTTCCTGAAATTGGTATGCTGGAGATCTCAGAAGGCAAAAAATTAAGAAGCATTTGAATGTTTCTAATAAAAAAGCACCACTCTTTGCTCATAAGCACATCAGCAAGGTTTTTTCCTGTGTCTTTATGAAGCATTTTGAACTATTCTCTTAAAGCAACAGAGTTGCAAACATTAAAAACTGTAACCTGGTGACAAGGGACACCCCTCCCCAGCTTCTGCTGTTTGGGTCATTCAGTCAAGGAACACAGCATATTTCATGATTTATATCCTGAAACAGATAGTACCGAATAAGAAGTTCCAGATAGCAGCCAGCACATGACCGAGTCCTAATCTGAATTTTGTTTGAACAGATAGGTCCAGATGATGAAGAGTTTTGTGAAATGTTGTTCCTTTCTGTGAATAAAGCATAAGCACAAAGAAGTGCTAAATTTGTTGTACACTTTGTTCACTGTGACTCATCCTTCCAGCTCTATATTTAGGTTCTGCCAGCACTGAGAAAGTGCTTTTTATTGACAATAAGCCTCAACAACAGGTTTCTCTGAACCACTGTTGAATACCACTTAACTGCTAGCGATGGAGCAGCTATTCAGAGTATGGTTATGAAAACCATGACTGAGAATTGATTCCACTCATAATGAGGATCAGATGTAAGAGTAAGTATAGAGTATTGTAGGAATACATACTGCCAACAGAGGTGGGGAAAAAACAACAAAAGAAAACAGAAAATAAAGCTCTTAGCTTTTGTGGTGTCAGTTAAAATTTTTTGTGATACTTAAATAGTTTCATGAAATCACAAGCTGACCACCTCGAATTTGGTATTTGGCTTCTGTGAATTAGGAGAGCTTTTAAAATATTCATTCTTTTATTTTGGTTTTTGGGCTCTACACCTTTCAGCTTTTAGGCTTTTAAACTTCTAATTTGTACCCATGAGAACTGTAAATTTATATATATATCTATCTATCTGTATTAAAAAACAAACAAACAGACAAAAACCAAAAACAACAACAAAAAAAACCATGGTGAGATGTCAAATAAAGCCCTAAGTATCTATCCAAAGTTATGCTATGAAAAGTAAAATCAGTTTATATATATCAGTGAGTGAAATGGTCTTGCTACTGAAATTGTTTGGCGTCTTTTGCCACTGACTTCACTGAAGCCTGAGTTTTATTCTCCTAATCGTCAAGGTTGGAAAAGACCTTTAAGATCATTGAGTCCAACCAACGAACCTTCCTCTAATAAGTTCACCACTAAACCATATCCCCAAGCATGACATCTATGTCTTTTAAACACATCCAGGGATGGTGACTCAACCACCTCCCTGGGCAGCCTGTTCCAATGCCAGACAGCCCTTTCAGTGAAAAAATTTTTCCTAATCTCCAGTTTAAACCTCCCCTGCTGCAGTTTGAGGCCATTCCCTCTTGTTCTGTCACTAGTTACATGTGAGAAGAAACCAGCACCTACCTCTCTACAGTGTCCTTTCAGGTAGTTGTAGAGAGTCATAAGGTCTCTCCTCAGCCTCCTCCTCTTCAGATTAAATAGCCTCAGTTTCCTCATTGTCTCCTCATAAGACTTGTTCTCCAGGCCCTTCACCAGTTTAGTTGCTCTTCTCTGGACCTGCTCCAGCATCTCCTCTTAATCCTTTTCATTATATTGTCATATTCAGAGGTAATCTGCTTGTCCCATGTCTTTGAATCTGCACCTCTACATGGGAATGCTTCTTCTATTTGATCAGTGGTGAGTCAGTTTAGAAGAGAGAGAGGCTGGGCTCTCTAATCCTTGAAGAGACATCATAGTTGCTACAAAATTAAAATTGTTCATTCTTTTCACTTATTGAAGCTTAAGGAGGTTGTAGTTCACTGATCAGGGCTTAAAGCCATCAAAGTTTGTGAGATGCAGAAGGCTAATACAAGGTGTTTGTAATAAAAGTGTAGTTATAAATGGTAGTTAAAATGACCAATTATTATTTACCTTGATACAGTGCTTGTCTCACGGTGTTGGGAATTTTGCAGTTAAGGATTATGCTATTAGTCACTTAAATTGATACTATTACCCCAGTGTAGTTTTTATCCCAGATTGGATGCCTCCAGAGTAAAAAAAAAAATCTGAAATTTTGATCTGTTATGTGCTAAGGGAATTGATAAAATAGAGAATTTTGAATTTATCTAACCTTTAGGAGTAACATGGAAAAATAAAATACTTAATATCCTCATCAAACAGTTTATACATAAGTTTTTCATTTATGTAAGTTATTAATTTTTAAGTTTTATATATATTTTTCATTTAAAAAAGTAATTGAATTACAAATATTAATTCTTAGGATTTGCCTCTTAAAAAGTGTTTTTATGTATTATGCATATTTTGTAGATGTTAAATAACAGGAAAAATAAATATGCAAAAAACTTGAGGACATTACAAAAAAGATCATTACAAGAAATTATTTTCCTTTTTTAAACATGAAGAGAAACGTAATTTTAGAACTTCATAGACTTTTTAAAATCAGTAGCAATTGTTTCTAATTTTGATTAAAAGAATTAACTCTTTCATTAAAATGCTTAACATGTCTAATTTTCTCAATTAGAAAAAGATAAGTAAAAATAAGGCTGCTGGGAAACTTGTTTTGATGTTAAGGTTAAATAATATTTGCAATAGAGTATGTAACGCTAATACAATTCCCAAATTCTGGGTTTTGTTTCCAAGTGATTAGATCATAGTATTTTGAGACCACAAATAAATGTCAGCAGTTTGCTTGCACTTTATTATCCACTTTTCTAAATTAAAACCAAATAAAATGAAATACCAGGTTCACTAATTTCAAGTTAGTATTTTATAGATACAAATCAGAATAAAAATGTACTTCTTGAATTCATTGCTGTCCCTCAAATAATTTATTACATTAATATCACATTAACTTCCATATAATCTTGTTTTTATGAGACATTCACAAATCTTCCCCATACGTGTCACTAATCTGGCATCACCTTAGTATAAGCTGTTCTGTGATCAGATGCTCTCTTCTTTTATTACACATCTCAACTTCTTTCCAGGACAACAAAACAAAATAAAGATGGCATCTCAATATCACTGCCTACCTTTTTTTTTTTTTTTTTTTAACTTACAGAATCCAGTTTATAATTTTAGATAACTTTGTAATTAGTGCTTTAATTTTAGTTTATATGAGGAGTGCACTTCTGAGGCACATCTCCCAGTCATCCCTGCTATTATGCCTGGTTTTACATTGGAGAGCTGTTTTGGCTTGTGTAGACTCGATGCCTTTAGTTAAAAGTAATTTGAAAGATGATCTTCAAGAGCACATCAAGTGGGCTCAATCTAAAGAACATATAAGATACTGGACCAGACTGAAGTGCAATCCACCAAGGGATATATCGAGTGGATGATGAACCTGTAGTATGGGTCATATTGTCTGCTTTTGTTGCTTTGTCTACTTGTTAACATGGACAGAATTTTTGACAATCTCTGTGACTGCTTGAGACATGTTTGTCATGAAGCACAGACTTCCTTGAATATACATTCATGCAATAACAGAAGCTTCTGTTTCAGTCAAAATAATACATTAATCGCAAGTAACCCTTTTTTTAAAAAAAAAATCTTTCTTAAGGTTATAAAATAATGCTCAAAAATGTCCGAATGTAGATCGTGCAGTCCTGATTTAGTCCTTTTGTGTTCATAAGCTGCAATTTAGCCTTTTCCTATATAGTTCTGAAGGGCTCCTTGCTTCATTCAGGTTCTCACAGTGGCTTGTTTATTATCACACAAAAACTTTGCGATAAAGGTGGAGTAAGGCAAGTACTGAAGAATTCCACTGAACTGAAGAATTCCACTGAACTGACTGCAGTATGCATGCTTCTCTGTAGGCATGAGTGGTCTAGGTTTTTGTGATTTTTTTTTTTTTTTTGTTTGCTCTTTTTAAAATTCAAGTGATATCTAACATCCACAGCATCTTACATCAAGGAATTACATGACTGAATCCTTGCTCTGTAAAGAATCACCTGCTTATATCTGTTTTGAATCCAGTATCAGCATCATTTGATACCATCTTATATTCATATGGAAAGAGACAGTCGGCAGTCATCCATTGCTTTTCCTTGTGACAGTTTTATTTACTACTTTTTCACATTCACTTAGTCATCTTATCCCCAGACTAATGGGTAGTAGTCAAATTGGTCAAAACTACTGATTATGATCAGACTTGCTGGCCAATATACACACACTTTCCAGTTTTATCGTATCTTTGGAATTAGGGCAGGGAAGGGTCTGTACACAGATGGCAGAGGCAGATGAATATCTGGTACATAAATGATTTCTGTTCTTCTTTTGTTATCTTTCCTAACATTTGGTAATACTAGATTTGCTTTTTTGATTGCAATTTAACATGTTGGTTTTCTTCTTTGTAATGCAAGTCCTGATACTTTTTTTTAAGTGGTCACAGGTAATACATGTCTGTCATCATGTAGATGAAGCTCAGATAGCATTTCACATCAACACATCCCCTTTACCTATCTTGAATACTGTTTGCTCTTTTACTGTATTTTATTTAAGTTGTATTAACTTTCCTTATTTTCTATCTTTTATCCAATTATTTATCTATGCCATGGTCTTCTTTTTTATCCTATGGAAGACCAATTCCTTAGTGCCTTGGTAAATGTTGCTGTTCAATGCTGTTTCAAAGTATCAGTCAGTTTAGTGATAAAACTGATGAGTCAGTGGGCATTTACTATTCATTTGCATTTAATGGGCTGAGCTGGGATGCTCTGTTGGCTCCTCTAATTTGAGTTGAAAGGATTCTCCCTTGAATATAACTGGTACCTCCAGATCTGTTTACCCCTTTTGAATAAGGGCAGTTCCATGCAGATTGCTGAATTTAAGTGTCTTTGTTTTGACCTATTTTACACTTGCGATGTGGTGGAGTATTCTTACTTAAGATAAAAGACTTCAAAATATTTATTTCATACAACTCATCTAAGCATGTGTAGTCTTCAGTTTTTAAGAGTTTAATCAACCCTGGGTAGACTTTCACATTTGCATGGATCTTCCTTTTAGAAGATCTGCTAGTGTGGTACTATGTGGACTTCATACATATCTTTGTATAAAATGATGCTTGGAGACCTAGAGCATTTTGATTTGGTTTGTTGTTTTGGGTTGTGTTGTGTGGGGGTGGTGGTTTTTGGGTTTTTTTTGGGGGGGGGGTGGGTGTTCTGTGGGGTTTTTTTGGTTGGTTTTGTTTGTTTCTGGTTTTGGTTGGTTGGTTGGTTTTGTTTTAAATGGAGTTGGAGCCTCCTTCCCACAATTCCTAGCAGTCATGGATTAACTAAAATTTTATAATGTTCAAGTTGAACTGAAATCAGTTATTCTGCTGATAGAATTAAAACAAATACTGAGTTTGAATTCAGTGAGAAATATTTTTCTTGAACCTTGAATGTCTAATTTGTTTTCTTTCAAAATCCTGAAAAAGATACATTATTTGGTGCACCCCATATTTAGGGATGAACAGGAATTAACTGAGTTAACAGAGATACATGGATAACTTTTAAAAGAATTTGTCTGTCTAGGAATTACTTCTTTTTGCCAAATACCATGACTGAATAGCAAAACACCTTCTGTCCCCATTTGAATCATAAACGAGCGTTTGAACTCCCCATAGTTGATACAGAGGTATTTTGATTTATCCTTTCTTTTAGACAGATAAAGATAGGTAAAATACTACTTTATATACCTGTTAAACTTTAATGTGCAAAGAGCAGTTAAACAAATGAACAAGGAATATAGTAATAAAAATTAAGTAAATAACAGAAGAATCAAGAAGAATAAGATACTAGGTCAAATATCATCTAGGTGTATTGCAGGAGGACAATTTGTCAGAAACAGCTATCAGTAGCTGACTTTAGAAGACCTGAGACAGGATTCATCTCATCTAAGTTCAGATTCCCATAGTCGAGATATCCGGATCTGAGAATATCTAGACACTCATTACAGTCAATGGAAAGAAGATGATATTTATGAAGGACGACTCATCTCAGCCTGAGACAGATGTCTAAACTGATTTTTGTGACTCAGAATGTAAGAGAGTTTATAGCACTTTGAGCTAGAATGTGACATGGCTGCCTACATTATGTCTGGAGTGATAATTGTCACACCCTGAAGCACAGAGAACTGAATTACTTTATTTTAAGTAGTTGGGGTTTTTTTTATTAATCTCTTTTCATCTTGTAACTGTCATGAACATATATGGCATTTTGTTGATATATTCTGATTTGATTTAGAGATTTGTTTAACCTGTTGATTAGTTTATCTACACAAAATATTACACTTGTTTCATTGCTTTAAAATGAATGTATAGGTGCTCAACTAATTCAGCTTTAGATCTTTAGTTCTGTGTTAGAGCAGTGTTTCATATCCAGTTAAAAATACAAATGTAAAAATGTACATAAATTCATAGTGGCATATAGGTGGGGTATATTAATTGGGCTAATTTGTGTCTGAAATACTAGGTTAATAGCATTTGTAATGCTTGTAATGCTTGTAAATCAGAAAATAATTGCTTAATTGGAAATTGCATATTGATTAAAGATCACGTGTGATTTCAAAGGATGACTATATTTAGGTTTACATCGTATATAGACTTCTCCTGAGAAAATGTTCATTTGAATGAATGCTTCCAACAGATGCTAACAGCATGCTGATGTAGAACTTTAATGAGTGATTTTTCATTTGGAAATGCATTACATAGTCTTTCACTATTTTTCTGTCAGATATTTTCACAAGTTATTTAGAAAATAAGAAATGGAACATTTTACTTGCAGTATGTGAATTAAAAAAAATCAAGGCTTTTGAATATCTACTTTTTAGAATGAGGTAGAAACTACAAAAATCAGTATTGAAACATGCTTTGCTTCAGGTAGAATAGCAAGAAATTCTGTCTTGCTTTTTTTTTATTAAAAAAAAAAAGTAAAATGAAAATTACTGTTAAATGTGAATTCCTTTCCTAGTGTTACTCTGGTGGATCACATGGAAAATAGGTTTCTTTTTCAAAGTGTACATTGATCTTAAGCAATGCGAAATTACATACTCAAAAGTCTGAATGTTGTACTCCTTTTGTGTTACGGTTAAAGAAAATCCAAAGTTTTAAACACATTTTATCCCTTCTCAAAGGGATAATTTTGCACTGATTGGCAATTTCAGCCTGATTGAAGAACAGAATAAAGAACACCAAAAAAACCCAAAGCCAAACCCTTATTGATGGGAAGCTTTTACTTAACAGCCAAGGATACAATATCAGTGTCATTACCAAATAATGTAAGTGCACTGTCAGTGCATAAAATACATCATCTACAAAAAGTAAATTCTGATCCAAATTCAGTCTTTTAATTTAGGAATGGTATCTCTTAAAGTATGTGATTGCTGCTTCTTAGTATCATGTCTAGAGTGAGTGACTGTACTTGTTTTCAGATGATTGATTAGGAATCCTGTTTATTTAATACTGTGATGTTCAGGGTCTTGCAGATGAGCTGGAACAACCTCCACTACCAATAAAGGCTGGGGGAGGAGTTGATAGAGAGCAGCCCTGCAGAAGAGGACTTGGGGGTGCTGGTAGATGAGAAGCTGGACATGAGCAGCCAGTGTGTGCTTGCAGCCCAGAAGGCCAATGGCATCCTGGGCTGCATCAAA
>JANIJG010022018.1:6959-35483 GCA_024611175.1 Megaceryle torquata | reverse complement strand
TTGGATTTTTTAGAACCTCAACACTTTAAAAAAAAGGAAAGATTTTAAAAACTGCTCCTTTCATTTTTTCTGGTTCCCCCCCCCCCCCCCCCCCGTTTTCTTGTTTCATGTTTTCTAGGCAACCGATGAAGAACTCAGTATACAGAAGCAGGCAGTCTTTGAACAGTCCTAGCCCAGGAGAAACTGAGATGGATCTTCTTGTGACTCGAGAAAGACCCAGACGTGGAATCCGTAACAGTGGATATGACGTAAGTTTATCAAATATATGAAGTGAAATTTGCTCATCAAATTCTTAACTTATTCCTAAAACCAGGAAACTGTTGATAAGCTATAAGCCAGACTGACATCGGTTATTTAGCATTACAGTACTTTACCTGCACTCAGCATCCTGAAAAAAAGCCCCTAGGAAGAGTTACTGTCCTTTTACTACATCAGAACTGGGAGAGTTTTGCATAGGTAAATGTCAAAACCAGCCAGAGGAGATACTGGTTTATGGTTCAAGGAACTCATGCAGCAAACACAAGGCAGCTGCAGTCTTGTGTCTTGTGCAGTCTGAGCAGACACTGGGTGTAAGTTGACACTGCCTGTACCCAGAATGAGGCTAAAAATAGCCCCAGCTCTGGGGTAATGTAGGATTTTTCAGTCCTTCGTCACATGTACAAAATACTGTAGCTCAGCCATCCCTGAAGATCAGTCCCTAGAAAAGGTTTAAACCACTCTGGAAAAGAAGGAAGTTCATCCTCTAACCTCTGCAGATGACAAGCATTTTGTGTGGGGCTTAACTGTCGGTTCAGCTGACAAGGATGCATTTTTAGCAAGGTTGAGGAATGCATCAAGGTCAGGGGATGTCTTCATGAAAGCTGAAACCTTTTTGCAGAATTCTTTGGGGCATGTTGTAGGTGTTGGATTTCTTAAATGATTTACTGCATTTGGACACTTCCCATCGGATTGCGTGAGTCATGTTGTGCTGTGAAAGTGGGATGACTGGTTCACTGGTTTTTGAGTCATTAGAATATATCACCGTCACCTGGAAAAAGAAAGATATAACCTGTTGAAATAGGTTTTACATTTTGCAAAAAGATTATTATTCCTCTCCTTGTCACTTAAATATTTGTTTATTTATGGGGCTTTCTTATATAAAAACACTGTCAAGCCAACCTTCCTTCAATATCCTGAAAATCACATGTTTCAGGAAAGCAAGGAATTTTTTAATATATTAACAAAAGCTAGGTTTTCAAGGGTGGTATTTTCTGGAAATGAATGTTTAAAACATTCCTGGAGCAGGCTTGACCTCCTGCTATTAATTCAAAATTAATATGCCATAAGTAGTTAGCAGAGTTTTAAAATATAATTTAATATATTGTGTATACTATCTAAAAAGAATATATTTAAAAGAAAATTAGTTAAAAACCTTGGAAGTAGATTAATGAGTTTATGTAGATTATGAAATACTCTAAGAGTAAGTGTAAGCTCTGAGATCAGTATACATCACACACAAGTTTTCTTTTGCCTTTCTTTTAGCTTTTCTGTTGGGTGAGCTGTCCATGGCACTTTTTTTTTTTTTTTACTGATTAATTACATAAAATTCCTTTTGACTGATGCACTGCAGATTTACTGCAGTGAACCCCTTCTAACTCTGAATGTATTTCCTGTCTGAAAGCAGAAAAATGCTAGGGGAAAATGGGACAGGATATTGAAATTTAGTTCCCAAGTCCCAGCTTGCAGCGTGGGCTGGTTTCCCTCACTCCTGTTAGAGGTTCCTCAGAGCTGTGTCGAGCGTCTGACAGTCTTGGTCTCCCAGGATACCCATAGGCAGGCACTGTATCTATAAATATATATTATAATAGATATATAGATATATAGATATATAGATAAAGAAATGTATCTATATTTATGCATGGCCTTCACATGGATCCCACCAGTGGTGCAACTAAACATCTCTGTAAATATGAGCTCTGTAAATGGGTAAAAAAAGGCTTTGAAAAGGGGCTGGTTTCTGTGCTGAATCTTGTAACTTTTCTTTTTTTATCTAGTAACAGCTGGTACCATTTTTTGACATCCATTTTGTCATTCTAAAGGTTCCAGTCTTCCAACTCCTGCTAATCTTTTCCTCCCAGTATGTTATTTAGCAGCAAGTCTTGCCAGAGACTTTGATTTGTTTCAGCATTGGGTACTAATAGTTATCTTGTGGGATTCTATTCATTGACATTTTTACAGGCACAAGGAAATAAAATAATTATGATTATTAATCATCCAGTTGGGACAGTGTAATTTCAGAGGCTCTTTGGTTGCACTTACACAAACTACTATTGCTTATTATAGTCAGGCTTCTAAAATGTACCTGATTTTTATTTACTGTAACAACACAAATAACAGTGTCAGAATCAAAATGCAGGAAGAAAATGAAGTTAAGAAAAAGAGAAACTATTTCACTGAAGATTTCCTACAAAGTTTTCCAGTTTAGATAGCTGTGTGCAGTTCCATTGTTCCTCCCCCAGTCTGATGTGTGTAGGAAGCCTTAGGAAGTTGGTTTGTGGTTTTGAATTTGGATTATATATTGTATAACTATAATCATATAAATTATTGTTAAATTCTAATATGCAAATGATTTATTAATGTCTTAATTTTCCCTGGCTTTGCTATATTTTCATTAAGTACAAAGTGTTGCTATAGTTTTAACAGCTAAGAGAGAAAAAAATTAAGATCTTTTATTTAAATTTACTGTCAGTTTTTAGGCCAACTATGTATCTCTTCTCTGAATGGATAACAGAAAAGGAAAATCAATTTGATATTTTCCTCTGCAAGTGAAGAAATATATACTATGATTGTGATATAGTGCATATGACTACATATAGCTTGCAAAAGGTTGTGGACACAGTTGCTTATCTAGTCTGGTATAAAAAAAGCACTATTACATAGGAAAAAAAAATGTATGCCACACTAGGAGCTACAGAGCACTCAAACTATGAGGATAGTGATGGAATTTTTAATAACATTCTGTTTTCTTCTTTTATTTGTGGCTATTTTCAATGCTAACAGATTTCTAACCACATGCTATATATGGAAGAAGGTACATATCCTATTCTTCAGTTATCCCAACATCTTGAATGTATTTTACTGATATTTAAAGAATTATAAAGTATTGGTTGCTTTTTCAGGTTGCCTGTTTAAAATGGTTCTTTTTAAACTATGGACCATAAAACTTATCTAACTACAGAATATAGATTATGTCAGATATTTTACTGTCAAATTCTTACAATACCATGACTTTTTCTGTCTTGAGTTACAGGCAAAAAAATCAGGCAGGTGATTTCTGTTTGTACTTATCTATACAGAAGGAATTACCCTAGAAGTAACACTTCAAGTTAAGCTATACAAGTACTCACTGCTCATTAGAGCATGCACTTCATTCACTGTTCCCACATCAATTTTGGATAAATTTCTGTGTAACTGCAGTTTGGTGGCTAAATAAAACAACCGAGCTGGGTCAGGATATTTTTTGCAAGGGGCAAGACCTAGTTTGTGATGTCATTAGTGGTCTTCACAGGGTTAGAAAGTTCAGGAAAACTACTAAACTTCAGTTCTTCTGAATGTGAGAATGGACAAAAGAATTTCAGTCTCTGTAGTTACAACAAGCAGTCCCTTGTAAGGGGTCCTTCATAGTGATGGTACTGTTGAGGGATCCACACTCCTCCTGGCACAGTTGTACTCCCACTGATACTAACAACTAAGAAAATAATTTAAACATTAATTCTAATTGTTTTTAAGTGAATCATTGATAATTTAATTTGCTGCAGAGTGTCCCTGACAGTTTTTGCAGCAAGCAATGTAGGATATAAAAGGCTATTATACTTGCCTGCATCGCATCACTTGTTTCCAATATTTGTCATGTGTCTGTATTGTCACAATTCCTGACTTTGTATATCTTATATCTGTGTTTTTTGTGAAGCAATGCAAATACTGTCTTGTAAAGCTTTTTATGTATACATGCTTTTATTCCGTCCAACAGACGGAGCCTGAAATTATAGAAGAAACTAATGTTGACCGTGTCAACGAGCCTCGGAGTTACACCAGGTCCCGTCAGACTAAGGGCCACTCGGAGACCTCAACTTTAAGTTCTCAGCCCTCCATTGATGAGGTTCGACAGCAGATGCATATGCTCTTGGAAGAGGCTTTCAGCCTGGCCTCTGCGGGCCATGGAGGACAGAGCAGGCAGGAGGCGTACAGCTCCGCACCGCACTTGCCCTACTCCGAGGTTGTGACCAGTGCTCCTGGTACCATGACCCGAACTAGAGGGGGTGTACAGTGGGTACCCACATACAGACCAGAAATGTATCAGTACAGTTTACCAAGACCAGTAAGTGAAACTTCTCTTTAGTACATGGTAATATCATAAAGATACTTCAATTTTTTAAAGCAGTAGCCCTATTTACATGCTTAAAATGCCATGCTTACAGTAAATAAGCATAGGTAGTGGGGTGTGTGTACACACAAGTCCCCACACCCATCTCTTGCAGGAAGAGTTTGCATCTACTTTAGCAGCCAGATTATCTTGTCTAAATTGTGCTTGAAAGAATAGGCTGCACTAAGATCCAAGCTGTTCAACAGATCACAAATTCATTTGCATGTCTCCTCCTATTCAGTGAATGCATATTAGCAAACAATCTGATTTTGTAGAACAACTACATAGACAGCTGGGGATGAAACAATACTTCTGCATGAGGTGCGTTACTGATAAACATCACTGCAAGAAAGAGAACCAAGTGTAATAAACAGAATGACCTGAAATGTGGGCAGTTATTGAAAATCTTGCAGTTATAACTATGACTTGGGACACTTGAGATGGATTCATTCCATGGGGTTTTGGTTGACCTTATATAAGTTGCTCTTTATCCTTCATTTTCTAACTTCAAATTGTGGCTAATTGCGGGTAAAAATTTTTAATGGAATTTTGTGGGTATCTAGAGAGCAGTTGCAGTAGCACTGTGCACACTCTTGTCATGTGAAGCTACCCCTGAATTTCCTTGTACAGTATTGTGAAACTCAAGAGTGTGTTTTCCTTCTTATATGTCAGGTACAAATCTAAACCAGAAGCGATTGTTTTCAGATGATAAATATCCCATCTATCAATATCAGTGTGAAAAGTAGTTCATTTTAGGATGGTATTTTTGGTTGGAATAGAATATCTTTTTTTTGCAAGAATGCATGTCAAGTGCATTCCCTTAACCTAGCTAGAATAAGAGGGCAATGCAGAAAAATGTCCCCAGTTCAAAATAACTATTACAGTGACTTCCTTCCACAAGAATAAAAAAAACCCCAACATTAAGGGATGCTGCTTCTGAACTATTCTGAACATATTTGAAAGCCAGTGGCACTGCCTGCAAAGATTCAGGCTGGTGCTATTTAAATCATGTTAAAGGTTATTTCTGGCACTTTGAAATTGGTCCGATGAACTTCATACAGCATATAATCATATTTTATGGTTAGAATTCGATTACAAGCTTAAGAGACAGCTAATGGGTAGTCAAATTACTTTGACACTTCAGAGAGTCTTTCTAAAATTAAATTAAAAATATTATATGGTGGCAGGGGTTTTTTTAAGAAAAAAAGTAATTGCCACACTTTCTTGGTGAATGCTTTACTGTTTACTTTCTAAGACTTACTACTCTTCTGAATCCTTTGCATGTTTAGGACCTTTAAACATTTGCTTATCATTCTGGTGTTTTGAAGATAGTGTTAAAAAAAATCTGTGAAGATAGTTGGCCACTACAGGTTAGGATAGGCACAGGCTGCTGGAATCTGGATGAGGACTGTTAATTCGTAGTTTTCTGTGTATTACTTTCACAAATACCAGCTGTACTTTAACCACACCATTTACTGATTTGTTCTCAAATGGGAATGGAGGATTGGAATGGAAAATATCCGCCAAGATGTGTAAGGGAAAGGACCTGTGGATAGGAAAAAACATGAAAGAATTGCTGCTTTCAGCACCTTGGCAGCTGTTTTCCTGCCCAGGATGCCTTTGCTCAGCAACTCTGAGGGTGATGCTGCAATGAGGAATGCTCGGGAGTAGGTTGGCTGATACGTAGAGAAGGTGTCTGAGCTCAATGAGCTAAGGGGTCAGTGAGTAGCCCCTGACAGCTTTGGGGATGAGAGAGAGGTACCTGAGTACTGGGATGTTTGTTACACACGGGAGGATGTTACCTCTGCAAACCAAGAATTATTTATTCCTCCCCTTAAAATTCAGTTCTTAATGGCAATGAAAAGTTAACATTAGCAATGTTATTATAATTTGAAATCTGGATTCAAAAGCATTTTGCCTGCTTAGATGGAATAAATGCAGACATTAGCTTTACTGTTGGGTCTTTAGATACAAGGCAAGTATAAAGGTCCTCAGTCAGTCCCCCTCTCCTGAGATCTGTCTCTTCACAGTCCTTTTACACTAGACTAAAACTCTTTACAAGAGCCCAGGGATTAATCTATAACAGACAGGCCTCTATAGGAAAACTTTGGTTTACTTTAGCCTCTGAGGTTTGGGGTTTTTTTTTCCATTTATGTGTTGCATGCAGGAAAGCACTAATGCCCCTACCCATTGGAGACTGTTTAGAAATGTTACTGGTGTGCCCTCTTGTAACTGTAATGGTGTCTGTGGAAGCTCAGCACAGAGAGAACTGAGTGCTGTTCCCTAGGATGGGCTGTTCCTCAGCATGGTGTAGCACATCTTCTAACAGGATTTTTCACCTTAATAGGATTCCCTCTGCCCAGCCATTAGCAAAATATTGCCACACACTCTAAATTGTTCATCTCCTATGTAAGCAGCAAAATAAGTGCTTTTCTTTTTCTATTTTATTTTCTCAAAAATTTTTCAGTGCAAGTGTCAGCACATTTTTGAACTGTTCTTTATGATCCCTTAAAATGCCTCCTTTGATGTCCATATTCCAAAGCATATCCACTAATGCACAAGAGAGAACCCAAATTTACCTCTGTGTCTCTATCTACCCTGTTATTCTCAGACAGTATCTGGAGTCACTGAGCCCTCTGAAACATTAGCTTCTTTGCTGTTCCTTTAAAATGGGGGGGAGAACAATTTCATATTTGGTACAAATGTATGCTGAGAGCAAGATGTGGGATGAAAGGCTTGTGGAACCAGGAGGAAGTCTTCAGCTCAGTCAGCCTGTGAGAGAACTGCCAGCTTTTCAGATGCAGAAGAGGTACTGCAGCCCATTTCAAGTCTGGTGCCATTAGGAGAAATCTAATTGAGATTTTCTTTGATGCAAATAGCATTTCTTTTATTAAAATCAGTATTTCCAACCCCTGGCTAGGAAATGTACTGTTGCCTTTTTAGATTTTCTTTTTTTCCCAACTAAATACAGAAATACTTTAATTTCCATTGTAGCATGGTGAAAGTAAATATTAGGACACTTTGTAAGGGGCATGAAAGGAAAAATAGTTTTCCTAGACATGCCTTTGGGGGACTCTACTGTGTTTTAAAAGGGATGGCACTGAGAGGTAGGAGAAAGGTGCCTGCTTAGTCTATATTGCTTTTCCCTCAGACACACTGACATTAAAGTCAGTATTTGGTAAGTTACCTTTCCTCTGTGTTAACCTAGATTTGAGATAGAAGGTATTGGAACACTGTCTAAACGTGTAAATTTAAAGATGGTTACTGAGAGATAGTGGGTTTTGATATTTAGTGTGGGATTTATATTGCCAAATTCAAACCTAAACGTAGGTGTTAAGTCTGAGCTAATCATGTAAATCCTGTAGGCACTTTCTACAGGCAGGAGATAAAGAGTGACTAATCCCATGGTAACAGGTTTTTAGCTTTCTTTGCTGTTTGTGGAGGGAGTTTCTCTGGCTAAACCAGGTACTTCTTATTGAGAGGGCTAAAGTCTCACCATTGAACTTTGGACTCTAGATTTTGTCAAAATGACAGTGTCTTCCTACTAGATACTCTCCCCATAATATTATTATTTGCTATTGCCCTCATCTAATCTTTAATCCTGGGCATTGCTCTGAAAAATCATCAATAAAAGCATAAGCCCAGGGTTCCGTACTGGGGCCTGTTCTCTTTAATATCTTTATTAATGATCTGGATGAGGATATTGAGTGTACCCTCAGTAAATTTGCAGGTAACACCAAGCTAGGTGGGTGTGTCGACCTGCTAGAGGGTAAGGAAGCTTTACAGCGGGACCTAGACAGGTTAGGTCAGCGGGCCAAGGTTAATTGCATGGGGTTCAACAAGGCCAAGTGCCAGGTCCTGCGCTTGGGTCATAATGACCCCATCATAAACTACAGACTTGGGCATGTGTGGTTGGAAATCTGCAAATTGGAAAAGGACCTGGGGATACTGATCAATAGTCAACTAAATATGAGTCAGCAGTGCGCACAAGTGGCCAAGAAGGCCAATGGCATCCAGGCTTGTGTTAGAAACGCTGTGGCCAGCAGGAACAGGGATGTGATCCTCCCCCTGTACTCAGCACTGGTGAGGCCACACCTTGAATATTGCATTCAGTCCTGGGCCCCTCATTGTAAGAAGAACATAGAAGTTCTGGAGCATGTCCAGAAAAGGACAATGAGGTTCACATGAAGGGCCTAAAGCACAAGTCCTGTGAGGAATGGCTGAGGGAGCTGGGGTTGTTTAGTCTGGAGAAGAGGAGGCTGAGGGGAGACCTTACTGCTCTCTACAATTACTTGAAAGGAGGTTGGAGCAAGGAGGAGGACAGCCTCTTCTCTCTGGTGATGTGTGGCAGAGGGAATGGATGCAAGCTGCTCCAGAGGAGGTTTAAGCTGGATATTAGGAAACATTTCTTCACTGAAAGGGTTATCAAACATTGGAATGGGCTGCCCAGGGAAGTGGTGGAGTCACCACCCCAGAGGCATTTAAATGGTGTGTGGACCTGGTGCTCAGGGACATGGTTTAGTGGTGAGCTTGCAGTGTTGGGTTTTAGGTTGGATCTTGAAGGTCTCTTCCAACCAAAGAAATTCTGTGGTAATTAAAAGAAAAAATCAAACCACCAAACTCAATCAGAACAATGTATTGAAGAAAAGTGCCAATGAAGTGCTGGGGAGATATCCCTCTGTATATTTAGCAAAATTATGACCTCTAATCTATATCAGTACAATGAATTTAGAAGAGAAATTTTGTCCTACATGTAATTTCTTGGGTGCCATGGGTTTCATGCACATGATTGCTTGTCCTTCACATGAATTAATGTTGAAATTCAGAATTGCTATGGGCAAAATGCTTATTTTTGTGACTTGGTGGATTGGTCCTGAGTTCCTCTGAATTACTCTGCTTTTTCAGAACTGTTTGAGACCTTTGTTATTGCTTTAGAGAGTTAGAGAGCTTGGGGGTTTTGTGAAGAATTTTTATCTCTTGAAGTCTGAAAGGAAGAGGTTGAAATATACATTGCTCACAGGCAGCTTCACTTCGCTAGATGCTGTTCTGAGGATGCTTTCTGAATCCTTGAAATATTTTGTTTCTGAAGGAAGTGAAAACACCGAGATCTTTTTTCCTGTGGGTCCAAAGCAGTTGTTGAGTCTCACATAATCATAACAGATCTGCTTTGCCATCAAGGTTACAAATGTCACAGAGACGTCATTTAATACATTTGATTTTAATTAGACTTCATCTTGGCTCTGAACTCAATTTGTTCATGTTTTCTTCCACATCCTAAATATCACTCAAGCACTGTAAATTCCAAATAAAATGCAATTACTGTTGATGCAAAATACTGTTGATGAAGTTAACAAAAAGTTAACTTCCTGTTGGTCGGCACACAAAGCAGATATTTAATTTCTGACTTTCTCTTGGTTTTTAATTTGTCTGAGATCTATTGCACCAATAGAGTATATTTCTTTGGAAATATACTTCTTTTTCAGAGTATATTTCTTTTTTTCTTTACAGGCTTACAGATTTTCTCAGCTTCCTGAGATGGTAATGGGTTCTCCTCCTCCTCCTGTCCCTCCCAGAACAGGTCCTGTGGCTGTTGCTTCTCTCAGAAGGTATTTATCTGTTGTAGTTAATCAGTTCAAATAAAATTAGGAAATCCAGGCTCAAATTTCTTTCAAAACATGTCATAACATAACAGCATATTGTATTGCAGATGTGTGGTAGATAATTCACATTGTGATTCTCCCTGCTTTTCTCTGGTGTAAGAACTTGTAACAGGATAGGGATTAATTGTAAGATGTTTCTTAGTACCCTACATCCAGGGATTTCTGCTTGGCTTTCAGATTTCTCATACCTGTGTTTCTGAGTCCAAATAAGTGCAAAAGCCTGACTGCCTTAGCTCAGTGCGTACGTTTTGTCTCTTCCTCACAGTAAGGCACTCTATAAATTGCCTTTCAAGGAATTTTTACATTTCTGTGGTGGATGAACTCATTTAGCCTTCAGTGCTGTGCTGTTATGTTCTGCCTGGTGCCAACTGCAATTCGAGGCACTGCAGGTCTGCTGAGAGTGGCACTGAGGCCAAGGAACTTTTCTGAGTGGCTGCTAACGATACCATAACTGCATCCAAATATTCAGACAAATGAGGACACTTGACTGTTGACATATTCTTGTTTATCCATTACGTTTTTGCTCTAAAGCAACTGGGACACACCATTTCAAAAGATGTTAGTACTTCCCAAGTGCAGTTAAGGTTACTTAGCATAGTAGTCTCCAGCTATATGATACCTTGTCATATATACTGTAGTAATACAGTATGGCCTAAGTCTTGTGTTGATGAACTATGTTAAAGCTCTGGTTTTTGTGTTGCATGTCACAGGCATTGGTTTGAAGAATCAAGCAAAGGCATTATGCAATTGTAATAACGTGCTTTGGCAAAGTAGCAGCCAGGCTAAAGTTGTTCTTAGACTTCTGCAAACTCATTGTTCACCAGTAGTTCTCCAAACTTCTGCTATGCCAGAGCAAAATCAGATAGATCATTCCCAGATGGCTTGTCATACCATAGCTGATAAGCATGTATGAATCTCCTCTGTCAGTCAGAATGATAAAAGTTTCTATATTTTTCTTTCTCAATGCACAGGTCCACATCAGATATTGGAAGTAAAGTGAGAATACCTGAGTCCGGTGGGACAGATCAGGCCCAACACCACGACCAGGCATCTTTTGCACCTGGTTCGAGAGCTCCACTGTCTGTTGGTCCACTTGATCAATCAGCTTTTCACTCAGGTGAAAAAATAGTTCAGACCCAACTTGCAGTTTTAAGTGCCTCACAATTTATTTTGCATATAAGTGAAATGTATGGGATATAGCAAATACAGATCATTGATTGGAGAAAGACTGTATTAGGTGGGTTTTTTACTGGTGCAACTAAAGGAGAGCTACAAAGGATTGCTCCTTTGTAAATGCTGCATTGTAAAATAGTACTCATCCTGTAAAAGCACAAGAAAATAGTAATTTCTGAGGGTAAAATTCAGCAGTGACATACCAAATGGTCTTCATTCAGGTATGGCATTCTGATGGTTCACTGATAAGGACTCTGAATTACTAAAGCCCAGTAAAACAATTCATCTGAAGCACAAAATCTAGTGGAATTTTTCAAGCTGGTACAGAGGGTGTTGGCTGGCAAATGCAGAAGTTGCAGTATTGGGACTGCTGTGTGACTTGCATGTTGTATTGCACCATGTACAAAACCATACAAAGTGAGGGTGACTGGTAATGAGGTTCTGAGGCGCATGGAGAATTGAGGTGGATCCTTCCATAAATTTATTTGTCAAGAATATCATTATTATTACTAGAGATATTATCAGGCTAAACGCTTGAAGACAGAGTATGTACAACGGAGCTGTAAGTAGTAGTGCTAAAGGAGGCTTAATGGCATTCAGTTTTGCTTGGCATGTAAGGAAAGGGAGGAAAAACAAGTGGACATGAAGAATAGTGTGTGTGTGAGATTGAGATTTTCCAACCTGACTGTTAGATGAGTTTTATGACTCCTGGTTTCCTGTTGAGAATCTTCACCCCTAACAACTGTGACCTGGGAAGAACAAAAATTGCCTGCACTTACTCTCTTAGCCCACCTCTTTCCAAACCAAGGGGCTGGAGGAATTGGGATAGAGGTCCTGTAAAATACCCTGTGGTTACTCGCTGTGCGAGCGTACATCACAGATCCCATAGGTGTATAGCAATTCCATGGACACTGCTTCTCTGAGGGCTGAGTGACTCCAGCATTCTTCCTGACATAGGTGAAAAGGCACTACAACTTGATGTCAAAAGGAGAGCTTGGACTTAATCCCTAACAGAACAAACCACTGTGAACTAACAAGCATAATACAGAAGTTTTTAGTCCATATTTTGGATTACATATCCCTCACTTTTTATTCCATTTTTTTTCTGATTTTTTGTTTGTTTGTTTTTTGAGACAGTGTTGAAACAGATGGTATGTTTTTGCTCCGGAGAGAATTGTGCTACAAAATATATTTTGCTTCTCTTCACAAGTCCTGATTGCATCCATAGCCCTTCTGTCCTAGGACTGCATGGGAGGTTGTTGAGAACTTATAAATTGCTGATTTTACCAAGACTGCTTTGGGGATGGCTGTTGTTGTTTGAGTCTTTCTATCTTTGTGCCCTATGCATACATCTTAATCAGGATGTGATAAAATAGACTTGGTGTCAACAAGTTCCCTTGGAAATATTCAAGTCAGAGCTGCATAATATATTGTAATCATAGACTTTTCCTGGAAAAGGAATTGAGCAGGTAGAGCCTTGGTATTTTTTATGGAAGCATTGAAGTTTTACTGTAGGGTTGTTTAGATTACAGCCTTTTAAATGTATTGCTCACTCATTTTTGTAGATTTTTGTGCCTAGAGATATTAAGACAGTTTATGGTGTAACCTGAATGCTCTATAACTTGCTGCTGAAAAGAAAGGTTCACTCCTCTGAAACCCATGGTGACGACAGTTAAAAATTGAATACAAGGGAGCAAATGTAAGAGGTGAAAAAAGCCTTTTGTTTTTTCCTAATGATTCAAAGTTTTGATGAAGATCAGTTGTTAAAAGGATCAAGGACTAAGCCCTCTTATCTTTATCTGAAGGCTGTGCATAGAAAACTGAAAATCTTGCCTTCTCCAGTATTTCCCAGCATTGTAGAGGTGTTCTAATCAGATGATGGGAGCCTTATATCCAACCAATGGTGATGACATTCTCACAAAAAAACAAAAAAAAAAAAAAAAAAAAGACTGAAGCTAGTAACTTCATAAGAATTATCTTATAAATTCTAACAGAAAATGCCAGCTATTAATTATATCTACTCTCTTTTTTTAATAGGAAGTTCAGTACCAGCAGTGTTTGCCATACCAGCAGCAAACCGACCTGGCTTCACAGGCTATTTCATCCCAACACCACCCACTGCATACAGGAACCAAGCCTGGATGCCCTATGCTGGAGAGAACGAGTTACCAGGACAGTGGGCAGACTCAGTAAGTATCCATGCTTTTCCAACTACATATATTTTCTGTGATTTGCAGAGGAAGGTTTTTAAGCCATGCTAAGTGGTCAGCAAAGAATCTGAGCAAGATAATCCTTTCTCTGAATGGTAATAATCTCTATTCCTGAAAAGTTATGAGAGAGGGCATAGATACTTTAGCTGTCCATCCCATAAACTGTAAGGAATGTCTTTTTAGAGAGTTAAATCATTTGCTAGATTAGGGACTGGAACCCATTCAAAGTTGGTGGGTTAGGTACCATTTTTCTTTTCCAAAACAGAGGTTAAATATCTGGATAGGCACGTGGCAGGAGTAGGTGATACTGCCTCTCAAGGTGGCCTTGTGCTGTTTGGAAGCTGGGGAGCATCTTTCCTTCCAGGAGGCTTCTCTCATGACAGCCCAGCTCCCAAGTCATAGCTCCTTGTTCTGCTGCAACCCCACTGCACGGAGCTTCTAGTCCTCTTACAGGCTACAGTGACAGATCATACATTAAATAATTAATTGCACAATCCTAGTCTGGGACAGATGTACTTTTTAGCTCAAAGTATATCTATATTTCAAGAAAAATAAAGTTCTGACATCCTAAAATGAATAGCACTAGTTTATCTTGTTTAAAACAATTTCTAAAATTTAAGGCTTTTTTTTTCACTAGGCAAAAAAAGATAATTCTGCTGCTTGAGCTCACATCTGGTATTTATGCAGAACCAATTCAGCTAAACAAACTGGGAGATGGTTTCTATTTCCTTCTGCATATCATCAACAGAATATTTTAGTGAATTGCAGTTGGAGTCAAATAGTTGACTATGAACAGCTAAGCAAGACACAACACAGTCATATAAATGTTCCTGGGGGCGGCTTTTTGTTGCCAAATCTTCAATACTGCTCCTGATACCTGTGAGGAAAAGAATTCAGTTTGACTGTCAGATATAACTCTGAATTTGTAGCCTAAACTGTCAAGAAAAAAGAAGTATGTTCATCTGTAAGCTGAGCATATTAGCTGATGTGTCCTTGAAACATGGAGGCTTTTGATGCCATCGTACAGATTCCCTCCCCAGAGCTGCCTTTTAAAGCATGGAAACCCTTTTTCTTTTAATTGTTTTATTTATTTGGGTTTTGGAGTTTTTCTGGGATTTTTAACCCTAGTGACATTTTCAATCCAGGAGGCCCATTGTGTCTGAGCAATCATTAAAAAGCTTTTCTTAAAAAAGAAGAAAAAAAAACACCAAACCAAAACAAGAAAAGTATTTTACTTGTCTTCCATCCTTTTGTATCCCTACTCCTTGGCTGCAGTCCCATGAAAAAGTGTCAGATATCCCTTGCTGAAAGGAGAGACTGAAAACAAACCAGACAAAACTGGAACATAATTCTCCAGCCCCCAGTTCCTTCCTCTGGAAGGAGTGTGATCCTGTTGTGGGTTTCCCTGTCTTCAGGGGAAAGAGATGTGGGTTACTGCGGGTAACTGTACACAGAGGAATGGAGAAGGATGTGAGAAACTGTGGCAATGTTCAAAGAAAACAAATATTCCTTTTAACTTCACTTGCCCATTTCAGAGCTTTAACAGCTTTTTGTTATTCACACTTTCATCCCTCCTGTGACTCTGCAGAAGAGGAAGAAATTTAAAACCAAACCACTTCAGTTTCTAAAGTGAATTTGCACCTCCCAACAACTGCAAAGCTGTCAAGAAATTGTCATTATTTGAAAATTATTACTAGAGGAACTATTAATATTGTTAGCAACGTAACATAGTCAGAAAGCCTGAACAAAACTGCAAAAAATACAGATCTAAAGTAATGATTAGAGTTTGAGCTTCTGGATGCTTTCTGGTCTCTGAGCCTCTGGATTATGGTTTGATCATGCTTCCATGTTTTTGTGACAGTTAGTAAGAACAGAAGCTTAATATCTATAAGGTGAAAATTAAATTTCATTACTTTTCATGCATTTCCAGTAGCTGGACTGTAAACAAGAGAATGTAGGAAGCAGGAGAATTGATGACAAAGAATTATTTTATAAGCTTAATTTATTATAATGTACTATTTTATCACTTAAAAAGTAATTATCGAAGCACTAATTTTTGTAGAAGAAGGGAACTTTATCTGACAAAGCATTTCTTTTCCAAATTGCTAGATGCTGCGTAGTGAAAGTAGTAACCTGGTGGCCTCTAGTGGTGTGTTCACATGTGCTACTGAAATGTTTCTTTTGAATTAGCTGTTGTAAGCTGAACGGATGCAATTGCATTTAATGATCACTGTCATATCATTCTTGCTTCTTGTGTTTGTCTTATCACACCATACTGAAAGTGTTTGACATGCGCTTCATTTCTTGATGGATATCCCAACTTTATAGAACACGTGTAAATCCTAGCGGTCAGGTTTTCATAGGTTCTTAGATGCCTGAAGTAGCAAGGTTTTCAAAAGCACTCAAGGGATTGTTCACCTGACTGAAATCCAAAAATTAGCTGAGACATCTTCCAGGCTGTGTGTATTACACACTTATGTAAAACCTTAATGTATTTGTAAAGTAAAAAATGTGGGGTTTCAATTTAAAAGAAAAAATAATTACAAAGTTAACTTTTAGTGTTTAAACATAGTGGAAGTTTATTAGTTAACTCATAAATGTAGTATAGTGTAGATAAGTGTAACTCAGTTTATAAAAAAGCATCACTGAATTGTCCTTACTTGCTGTTGGCCTGGACTAGAATGATCAGCTGGTAGGCTTTTTATCAAGGAGAAATGATCTTGCCCTAGTAATTGCCTTCTGTAACAACAAAAACCCTTCTGCAAAATTAAGGGCTGCTATTCTGTTTCATAGACTTTTGCAAAATATAAATACTGATTTTATTTGATGCATTAAGAACTTCTGAGGACTATAAAGACTGGTATTGTGATTCATGGATTTGTAAAGAAATTTAATATCTCTCAGTGACCAAAGGGCCTATGCAGTTAATTTAGTTTTAACCAGTGTAATGTGGGCCTGAAATTGGTGAACTTACAACAGAGTAAAATCGTGAATCCCCCATGTAATTCTGTTAAATGAGGCCCAAAATCCTGATACTTCTGAGAAACCAGTGTTGAGTTTCCAGGCTGGCATACCTGAGCTTATCCCAGTTGTCTGGATCTAGTGAGTTTTCATTCAAAATAGTAAGTCCAGACACTTGGCTGACTTGGATTAGACAGTGGCTGCAAACTAGCAAACTACTTTTCTGTTGTAGGCTTTTTAGTGTCCTGAAATGTAGGAGTGCTGTCCATTTAAAATTGAAATGTTTAGGAGAAATAGTAAGCAGAGGACAAGCTTTCAGAAAAGCCTTCTCCTTTTGAATTTCTGCATTGATGTTAAATTAGAATGGGTGATGTTTTCCCTGCTAGGTGTTTTTGCTGCCAAAATCTGAGGAGTTGAGTACCTGGTACACTGACATATGTGCATAAATGGCACATGACAAGGTAGATATTTGTAAATGGATGCTTAGGAGTACAAGGTTTATACTCTCTTCATATGGTCCTATCTGTTACATCTTATTCTGCCCGGGGGAGCTTTTTAACCTGGCAGGTGGCACTATGGATCAATTATTCTGTATAATTTTGTATAATTGCAATGCTTTACAGGTACCACTACCTGGATATATTGAGGCTTATCCACGGCCCCGCTACCAACATAATTCTCCTTCGCGACTTCCTCGCCAATACAGCCAGCAAACGAGCATGCATCCCAGCCTGGAACAAGCTCCTTTGCCATCCACTGCAGCTTCTCAACAGAGCCTGACAGAAAATGACCCATCTGATGCTCCTCTCACCAACATTTCTACAGCTGCCCTTGTAAAGGCAATAAGAGAAGAAGTTGCTAAACTGGCCAAGAAGCAAACAGATATGTTTGAGTTCCAGGTCTAATATATTTTATGCACAGTATTTGTACCATGCAACCTGGGTAAACGTGAAAGCAACTCCTTTAAATTTCAGTGGCAAGCTTTCTGTGAGTTGTGCCAAAGTGATGGCGTTTGTCTGAAAAGTCAACACTATGAAATGACTTATAGTAGATCAACAGGACTGTGAAGATATGTAATTCTGCTTGCCAGCTAAGGAAATGCTGCCAGGTAACTGTTGAATATGGATAAGATTAATCATATGCAATTGTCACTTAACTCTCATATTATGACCCATCATCACTAGAGATGCTGCTGAACATGTTGGTGCCACATGATATTTCATTTGCAGGTGCAAAGGCAGAGCTGCTGAGAATAACTTCTGCATGTCAAAACTTTGATTAAAGAAGAAAATACAGTGGGACACAGTTAGCTAAAGGCCACTGTAGCTGTGGCAGTGGCCATGCTAATTGTTTGCTGCAGGACACTGTATAAGGGATGCTGATTTCAGTAATGCAGAATCATTCAGTCTTTTCATTCTAGAGACCGTATTCAAACCAAAAGAATTTGAGATGACTAAGTAATACAATTAAATGTCCTGTATATAGCCCTGATTCTTCTCATCCTATTAACAGTACAAAGAAGTGAAAGAAGAGAATACTGTGAAGAAGGTGAATGGTATTTTGATAATTGGTGGCTACCTTGTCCCTCAACGCCACTGATGAATTATGGAGATTTTTTTCAGCGTGAGAGAATACAGTGCACGAAGAGACAGCAAAGGATATCAGTGATAGAAGCTTCCAGGAGAAATGAAAAAAAGGTTGTGTTTGCTCTACATTCAGGCTTTTCACTCTGAATGCATGTGAAACTGGTACACCTGAGACCTGTGAGCAAGTCTTTCCAACCTGGAATGATGAATACCCCTGCTTGGACAAGAAAACCTCTGTTTAACATAATGCTTTTTTTTCTCTTTCTTAAACAATGATATCTACTGAAGTGATGCCAGAAAGTGCTAACTGAAGCTGCAGTTGATTTTGATTACACTGGAGCAGTGAATGCACACCTAGGAAGTTCTGAATGTAGAGGACCTGATTATTATATTAAAGTGTAAATAAGTAAACAGTTACATGGATTAACAAAAATACTAATGTTCTGTGAAAAAGAGAGCATTTCCAGAAATTATGCTGACTTGATATTGTGCAAGATAAAGGTCACTAATTGTTAAACTGCATTGTTGTATAAATCCAATCCCAAAAGAAAATCAAACCAGTTGAATGGGACAGTACTTTTATGTTTTGCAGTTGTACAAACTAGTTTGAGATTATGAACAATTGTTTTCAGCTCCTTCAGCAATTACCTTTGGGAACTGAAGTTGTTGCAAAATTTGTCATGTTAGGCATGTTTGATGTCAACTGGAGTTAAAGGTAATGTCCTTCATTTCATTAAGTTATTTAGTTATCCTAATTGCTTATGCTATTTTGTCTGATCATTTCATTTCCCTGAGTTTCTTTGGTCTTTACTAAGTGAGAAAGGGAACTTGGTTTAGCTTTTGGCCATCAGTAAAATAAGAGGAGAGAGGGGACTAGAAGAGAGGATAAAAGAAGAAATTGATGAAGCACAAACTTTTAAAGCAGAGCTATTTTTTCCCCAAATAATTATATTATAAACCTTGACTAAGATTGTGATACATAGTTGTCCTAGAACATACAGATATCTTCTGCTTCAATACCTTAAATATTGCAGAAGTTTTTGGAATGCTAGCTGATGTTTAAAAAAAATGTGAAATTTGATTTTTATTATTTAAAAATCAGATAAATAAAATGTATTTTTGTAATTTCAATGTGTATATGTGATGTATATTTATATAAGTGACTAGTCTGCTATAGTCAGAAAATTTCCATAAACCAAGTGGGGAAAAAAAAGAGGGGGAAATACAACCCTAGTAGTTTTAATAATCAATATAAGCATGCTTTGTCTGGAGTAAACAAATACACATTTGGGTGACTTGGATACAAAACAACCAAAGAAACTCAATCTTTCATATAAATATAAGTCTAGAAAAGACAGACTGCTGTCTCGGATACCTGAGACAGGAAAATACTGATCTTATCACTGTAATACAATACATCCAAATTGTGATGAATTAATAGATGCCTAAGAATATCAAGCTTTAAAATAACAACTTAAAAATACTGGCCCAAACTCAGTGTGCCACAAAAAGACTATCTCTGATTGGCCTCAATGGGAATTTCACTCTGGGGGAGTAAGGCTGAACTTCTCTATTAGGATTTGTCTATGTATGCAAGTTTGACTGGAATCCCTTAAAAATATTATTCTAATTTTTCAGTCATTTAAATCACTGTAATATAAGTGCAGAGATAACTGAAGAGCAGCCTACTTTTATTTATCCTAAACTGGTTTATAACTGGCTTAACCTAACTTGATAAGTGAAAACGACGCTACGTTGTGTCAGCCACATTTTGCATCAGTTTTATTATATCAGTTTTTGAATGATTCTTCTATTTAGTCCAGTGAAATTTTACAAGTAGATAGGCCCTTCTATGCAATGGGAATGCAATGTGCTGTGAAATAATTTTCTGTATGTTAGACTCTAGTTTTGCAGAGTTACCTTAAAGCTGCAAGTAGGGAAGCAGCAGCAATCGCATGGATGGGAGTGCAGAAGCCATACAGGGTAATGTAACAGTATATTCCCAAAAGAGTCACAGGAGGAAGGACACACCAGATTTAAACAGAATCTTTGGGACACTTATCTCTGTTTGAAGATCTCTACCCATTCTTAAATTTAAGCAATTTAGTAATTCTAACAAAAAATGTCTGAAGGTAAAGCCTCATATATCTTATATGATGAAGGATATATCTTGCCATACTGGAAATTAGAAGGTTTGGAAATTTCATAGATGTAAAGAGTTTGAATGCTTATGTGCAAACAAAATGAACAAGTAGAAAAAAAACCAACCAAACAAAGCCCACACCAAACAAATAAAAACATTTAAATAGCCTTCTATAATAATAAAAAAAACCCCCACAACATTTCAATAAAGTTAAACAAAGTACTCTTCATGCTACTGATGAAGACCTGTTAGACTTTCAAAATAAATTTTGTTTGGTATTGTACTGATAATGTGCAGCCTGTTAAATAGTCCCTGAACCATCACCCTGAAACCATTGTGGTGCACTTTATAAACAAAGACATCTTACATTCCTCATTCCTAATGGCTTTTTATCCTGTTTGTAATATGTTTCTGTATTTTTTTTTTCTTTTAAGTACAAAGTAAGATTATATCAAGACAGTAAGGACATTCCTGGGGGGAGAACATGCTGTAATATTTATACTGTCTGAGCACAAAGCAATGATAAAGTGAAAATATAGTGTACAAATAATTTGTAATATAATAAACATTTTGTATGGTTACAATTGCAATATAGTTTTTTCAATACTGGTTTCAAAGAAAGTGTACCTGTTTAAAGTCATGACCTCATCAGAATATATTCATGTCATTTTGACTGATAAAAACTTACTCATTAAGGTTTTCCTACTAAATGCCCCAATCTTCTTTAAAAATATGTTCAATGTTTAGATGAAAATACTGTTTTCTGTGTACAAAAATGTTGATGTTCTGACCACTATTTTCTTCAGATTTGTAAATCATCAGTAGAAACATCTGCAAATGAAATGCATGTACAACTACGTCCCGGTATGTCAATAATGACCACTTCCAGTAGGTATACTATGTCACATCTATTAACATCAGTAGAACAGTAACTTTAAGAGTATAATATGATACTTTTTGATAGTAATTTTTTAAGAAAAAACATTATCTGAATTTGAGGGAATCTCTAACAGTGTAGAAATAGGAAAAATATTTGTATCTAATAATATTATGGGTAGAACTTGATAGGAGTGCATGCAAATCCTATATAGAGAAATGGGGGAATTATCATAAGTAATGATCATTTCTCTTTCAGAACAACTTTGAAAAGGTGAGACATAAGAAAACATAAGATAAAAATGCAAAGCAGAGAGAAAAAGAAACACTGGATTGAGTGGCAGAACTGTCTTATTTAAGAGATGATATATACAAAGCTAACTACAGTTTTCATTCTGTTTCAAGATGTCTGAGTGTTAAAGAATTAATTATATTTTAATGTGCTTCTCTTAGTCCTCTATTGCAAATATAAGAGCTAACTGCCAGTTTCTAAAAGTCTAAGGGAGCTTGAAAGCAACAAGTTTTCTGAGCCTACACAAATCACTTTGTTTTGCTCACCTTGTTCATCATGTCTGAGCAGCTCCAAGTACTGTGTCCAAGGATGTCCTAAATCAGTCCTGACCTTGCATTTCTTGTACCTAAACAAATCTCAGTGGCTTCACATACCTCACTGACATCAAATGGGGTAAGAGAACACATGTGGGATAATATGAAGGATATTGACAGGTCAGGAGTACTTGAATGGTCTGGAAGCCATTCTGGTGTGTGTTAACACATATCCACTAGAAACTGGTTGTGTTTGGCAGCTGTTCTCAGCAAGGTACATTCCTTTGTCAGTGACTGGTATGTATAAGTTAAGACTCAGTTCTGTCACAAGAGAGTGTATTGATTCATGTTCTACTCCTCTGTGTAAGCCATGTGCATTCTCTGTGCAGCTCCACGAGTGGCATAATAAACACAATTGGTTTGCAGTTACTCAAAGTAATCTCTTGTAATAAAACCACCAAGGTGTATGACATCTTATATATATTTTACTACATCATTAGGAGAGGAAAAAAAAAAAAAGACATGATTATCCAGTATATTAGTATATTAATACCATTAGCCTTTGTTGTAAAGGCTTTGTGAAAAAGGGAAAGTTTGGTCTGCTGAGGACAGCCCGCTAGTCAGGGTGTGTGCTGGGCAGCAGTCCCTTTCTGCTCAGTCTTCTGGAGGGGCTGATGGAGCAGATCTCTCCTCTCACCACATACTGCCTTCCATAAAAGGGTACAAACCCATGACCATTCTGAGTGAGAAAGACATAATTCTGAAAATAACTATATGTGGTAAATAACATCTGCCTAGTTCTCTGTGACTGCTCCAGATGAATTAGTAGTCTGCTAAGCAGTTCTTGCAAAGCAGTGTGTGTTCAAAGAGAAATTAATTAGCTCAAGCTTGTTTACTATAATGTTATTTAGACATAGCACTGTAGATTTTGTAACAGTGCTATATGAAATTGATATGTCAAGTGGTAACTTACACTTTCTGTGCTAGACTTTTCTTTTCATGGGTTATATTTTGGTTATAATTCCAGGACTCAGTAAGATGATGATTTTTTTTTTTCCCCCATACTCAAATACTTTGAAGATTTTGTTGTTGGTTGGTTAGGGTTTATTTGTGGGTTATTTTTGTTGGTTGGTTGGTTTTTTGTTTTGTTTTTGTTTTGTTTTCATTTTAAAGGCTAGGCATGCAAAATAAGGATAGCAATACTCATTTAAAAAGTTTGGGTTTTTTTTTAACTCTTGCCTTTCTCTTGTAAATAATGCAAAACTCAATGTAGAAATTAGATTTATACAGGTTAGTAAATGAATTGCATAATGACTCTCTCTTTAAAATAAACTTTCAAGATTACCAAGTCATAAATGCAAACCTGATTAATACTGCAGAATCTCTATTGAGAATAACAGTATTGCATATCAGTGATTAAAAAATGTTTTGTCATGCCCAGTCAGCGAAATGGAATCAGAAAACTGTGCATCTGGTGATTCTTGTTATTTGGGAAAATTTTTGCTTTTGCTGTGCACAAGAAATGGGGGATGAGACAGGGGTTTTGAAGGGGCTCTGTGGTGGACACACTACCCTGTGCAACACATTTCACTGTTGGGTGGCCCTTAATATCAACAGACATAAAAACTACTGCCACCAGAGTGGTGTGGCAGAAAGGTGTTTTAGATCCTGATTTTGAAAATTGTTGAGGTGCCTCCAAAATATATAATATTTCATGTTTTTAAAATCACCTTGAGATCATATTCATACTGAAAATCCTCAAGGGTTCCCAATAGGAGTAACGTATCATACTCATATATTTGACCCTGTCCATTTCAGATTCCTTACGGAGTAATGAGGACTTAATTCCAGAGTTTTTCTGTTATGAAGCTCATGAAGGATGAGAAATGTATTCTAAATAGTTAGGTGGTCAAACATATATCACATGTTTCAAAACTAACTGCAAACACCATGAAGGGATTTGTGTGTGTGTGTGTGTGTGTGTGTTTGTTAAAAACAATTCTTGTTTTAAGAAGTGCCTGACTCTTCATGAGTTTCTATGCTCACTTCATTCCCAAGGAGTAGCTTGAAACTATATTACATTCTGTAAATAAATTTGTAACTTTATAAATACATATTTACATACTAGGCAATAATGGGTTCAAATGATTGTAAATCATAATGAAAGTTGATTCCATGTAGTACAATATTTCAAGAGGAGATGAATTTTCCTTCCAAAGTATGTCCCTCTTCATTCAGCTCAATGCATTTCTGTGCTCTGTAAACCAGTGTCACACACACTGGGATCAGTTAAAACCTTGTGTATCTAGCAAGGTGCACTGACTTTTGCAGCCTCCAGTGGAACCTTGTAAAGAGTGCCTGTGCATGCAACTTTTTTTCAACTATTTTTTTCAACTATTAAATCAGAAATTTGCGGGTCCTTATCTCTTGTCTTTTTGCAAGTAATCAGTGGCTTTTAGGTCCTGCATCACCAGCAAACTTAATCAATCAATACCTTGAGATGTGATGCAGCAGAATGCAGAAGCCCTTGCCAGGAATTCATCAGGATCTAAAAAGCAGTGACTGCAGTAGAAAAATAGGTGGTAAACCTTCTGTTTCAGCAGTGGATAGGCACTAAGAAATTATGCATTGGCAGATCGAAGGGCCTTGAAGTTAACTGCTTGGAATCAATTTTATCTATTTAGTCAGCTTTTGGTTTCTTCATTTGTTAAAAGGGTGCAAAAATAGCAACATTAACAGCATTTTCTGTTTCAGAGTTATAAATGTGGGAGATCTGAATGTGAGTAAACCTGAGGTTTATTCTCTGTCCTTGCCTTTACCTACTACTTTCAGTACTGCAAGTAGGAAAAAAACCCAACCAAACAAAAAACACTTTACCCTCCACTAAATTAATTTTAATCCTTCTTTCTATGACAGAGAGAGTGGGAAGGCTTTTTCATTTCATGTTGGTGTTAGGTTCTTCAAACTGTATTTAACATCATATTTGATAGAAAAAAAATAAAGGAAAGCAAAAAAAAAAAGAAATTGGAAAATAAGATAGAACACATCTTACTGAGGCTTGAATTTTGGTTTAGGATATAGCATTGCAGCAGAAACAGCTCAGACCCAAGAAAGAGCCTGTTCTGAACAGTTCTTTGAGTCTTGTTAGAAAAGATGTGTACAGTGCAGATACTCTTACATTCTTTGACTTTTCATTTCATGTCTTTTTTGCCATTGCTGTGAGTTCTGAATTTGACTTTTACATTGGTGTACATGCAGAAGTGCACTCTTTAGCTCACTGATGTACTGCTGGTGTGATAGAAGTAGTAACCAACATAAGTGATGTAATTTTTAATTAGCTATGGCACTGCATGGCTTTGGCCTGCATTCTGCTTTGTGATACTTACAGATGCCATATTGGTATTAAAGCAAAACACGAACACAGATAATGTCTTCCACTGAAATTATTGGTAAAACACCTGCTCACTTCAAGGAGGGCAGCGCTGATCCAGTATTCTGTCAGCGAATTAACCATCACAAGTATTTTAAGATCGTGTGAAGAGAGGAGGGATGCCACCTGGTTATGGGCAGCTGGAAATTAGGACATCAGGGATCAGGTGACCCTTCTCCAGAATTTTGGATTTGTGCTGGTCAAGGTGCTTGAACTGACTGTGCCTCAGTGTCTCTGTCTGTAAAGCAGGGTGAAGGGACTGCTTCTCGTCACACCCCTGGCAAGAGGCTGAACTTACTGATAACATTAGAAACACTGAAACCCTGGAGTGCAAGTGGATTAAAGTATCCACTTGCTAAAGTATCCACATACTAAAAGTGTATGAAGCACTGTTTATTATTACATGAAGCTTGGTAATTGTTGAAGGCTGTAAATTACCTGTTCCTCTGGTAGCATTTAAATAGAAGTGAATTTGCAAGAAAAAAACCCCAACCTTCAGATACTATTTCAGTATACTCTAGGAAGCCTCTCCAATAACAGCTTCTACACTTTTTTACAGAGATGTTATATCAATAAATTGTCTCACTTCCTATGCTGCAGATCTCACTTTCCAATGAAAGGAACTTTTCTTACATTTTTGTATTATGGAAAGGACTAGCTCTGCATGATTACAAATATCTGTGTTATATTTGTTGTTCACAGCTTGATTCAACTAAACTGTAATGGCTGTGTCTGTGAAAATTGCTCAAAATTTGTAAGTGTTTTAGCTGTAAATGGGGAAAATTAGTTTTCTGAAGCCTGTTAGAGCTGCAAGATTGAGAGTGATTCGTAAAGCCAAGTCTAGGGATTAAACTGAAAGAGGAAGAAAATAATTAATTAAAATTTTATACTATGCAATCACAAGGGAAATCTCCAAGAGCTGATTTATTCTGCAATTAAAAATGTAAAACCATGCCCATGGTAGAAAAGGAGGCATTTAAAATGTTCTGGGTCATTACCAAATGGCTGTGTTTTTACTCTGAACTGTAGGGTGATTCTAGAAATGAAGCTTATGAATACATAAAATAATTTCTTTAATGTTAGTGGCTATAGCTTAGTTGAATTTGTTCATGTTTTTTCTTGGCAATTTGCACATTAAATAAAATATGTCTTAAAGTCTATGTTGCTACTTATTGGTTTTTCCTGCTGTGTCCTTTTGTTTAGATCAGCTGCTTCAAAGCATGAGTGTGCTTTTCCCTTGGAGCTGCCAGGCTCTTGGGATGTGTAGGGGTCATGCTGCTCATGCTTTCGAGGCAGAACCTGTCAAAGGGGACAGGAAAGGAGTTTTAAGAACTCCACAAGTTAAAACCATGTATTTCAGTGGTGGCATTCCCTCTGAAGAAAAGTGTTTGTCTGCCTTACAGAGATGAGCAGGACAGTAGCAAGCCCATGGGTTTTAAGGACATCTTGTGATCCCGTGGTTCCCTTGTGAATTTTTGTTCTCACATCCTATATGCCTTTCCCTATTATTCAGTCAGTTACTCTGAATTTTATTGGTATTTACTCAGGCCTAAGTTTCCTGCTGTCAGTCTGAAATGAAAAAGAAAAATACGGGTATATGCTTTTGACAGTATTGCTTTTGTGTAAATTGCAGTGTGGGAAATTTGGAATAAAAAGTTCATTTTATTGCAAGGAACATATCTAACCCTTTCTCCCTCTCTTCGTAGTTTCAGAGGAAAAAAAAAAAAAAGTCAGGATAAGATTGTCCCAAAATGGATGATAAATGAACTTCAAAGTGTACATATCACTACTGTGGTACTAGACAGATGGTATACTTAAAATACAGTTATATATATAAGTTGTGACTGTGAGTGCTTAAATTGCCTCAAGGGGTTGTTTTGGCTTTTCTCAAGATACACCAAAATCTCAGCCTATTTTGCAAATGTATGTTTGTAGTTTGCCATATTAAACAACTGACCAGTGTTGTTAATAATTACATGTTTCCTTAGGCCAAATGTACCACTTACCGACTGCTTCCTGATTAGCACCTATTATAAGTGCCTATTATGGCACCTCTTTGATTCAGCATCTAGATGTCAGTGATTGTAAGAAAAAGAACAAACAAACAGAACAGAACAAACAGAACAGAACAAGTTACATAGAGTTAAGTGATGCTCTTGTTTTCCTTACTTTTTGTTAAGATATTAGCGCTGAATTTTCAGGACAGGTGTATTTGTCGTGCAGAATTCACTGCTGAAAACGGGGAAAAAAAAAGAAAAAAAGAAAGAAAAAAAAAAAAGACAGCTTAGTGCTTTTGCATTTCTGTTGTAATTTGTCCCTGAGCTAATTAAGGCAGCTTTACTTGAAGACTAATTTACATTCTAATGATCCATTGTAATAAGGATGAGTATCTATTTGGAGAATCTTAACATAGCTAATTCTAAAATAAAGCAGTCTGAAATTGGATGGACCCAACTGTTTGGTATAAAATATTTTAAAGCTTAAATGTATTCTTGTTTTCAAATAGCTTTGTATCTATTTTTTCCCATCATAAAGCAGCCAAGGCTGCTTCAGGTTTCAGAAGTGAATGACCTGAGGGCAGTCCCTGGGGAGCACATGACTATCACTGTAGGTGTAGATGAGGCTCTTTCAGCAAGGCAGCTGTCACTGCTCAGCCCTCAGGTTGTCTGAGCGGTGACATCTGCTTTTTGAGAGGCCTTCTTTGTTAAAAATTGGAATAGGAGCAACCTACTGATGTTTTGAGATCTCTGCCCATGAATTGAATTCATAGCCTAATGTTTCTTTCTTGAATGCAATAGGGATAGATTTGTTGAGTCACAAAGTCTCTATATGAAAGACGTCTGAGCTCTGCCAGCATCTAAGTGTCAGCTTTAGCCTTCCCTAAGCAGTCTAAGAGAACAGAAACAAATAAAAAAATGAGTTACATGTACTTTGTGAATAAAAAAACCCTGCAATAAGAATGCTTATTCTAGTTCATTCAATATACGTTTAATTTTTACAAAGGAAGCAATAAATAGATCAGTTCTGAGGTGAACCCATAAGCCTACAGAGATGAGACCCCAGTCAGGTGGAAACAGAGAAGAAAAATGAACGTATATAAAATGTTCATGGGCAAACAAGAATCAACATATGCACCGCTATGTTTAACCTGTTGTTTGTCCAGGATATTAATACAAGCTTATTATACTTTCACCAAATTCCTGCACATGAATGTGTTAGTATTTCCAGTTGAAAGTACAGTGATTCTTTCCAAGCAGAACTATTTCACTGTGTGTCCCGTGTTTCCCCTACAATCTTTAAGTTACTTTTGTACGTGCTGCTTCACAAAAGACCAAACGGTCTTTCCAGTGAAGATAGCCACCATCCTTTAATGATCTTCTAGGAATGCTGAGATGTGTCAGGGAAAAGGACTTTGACTAAAGCATTCTTACAGCAGAGTGCAGTGGCAGACTCTGGCCAAGGGAACATTGCTTTGTCACGTCAACAAAAAGATTTTATTTTATTTTATTTTATTTTATTTTATTTTATTTTATTTTA
>JANIJG010022016.1:0-46387 GCA_024611175.1 Megaceryle torquata | reverse complement strand
CTTCCTTGAAATCTCCTTCAGAAGCTCCCTGCTCATCCATGCAGGTCTCCTAGCATGCCTTCCTGATTTTTTCCTCAGTGGAATACATCTATCCTGGGCCTGGAGGAAGTGGTATTTAAAAGTTAGCCAACTTTGTTGTGCTCCTTTACCCTCCAGAGTCCTAGCCCATGGGATTCCTGCAAGCAGATCTTTGAAAAGTTCAAAGTTAGGCATGCGGAAATCCAGAGTTGTAGTCCTACTTACTGCTCTGCTTCCCCCTTGTATAATACTAAACTCTACCATATCGTGATCAGTATCACCTATGCTGTTCCTGACCCTAATGTCCCCAACCAGTCCTTCCTTATTAGTTAATACAAGGTCCAGCAGTGCAACTTTCCTTGTTGGTTCCTCTACCACCTGTATCAGGAAGTTACCATCTATACACTGCAAGAGCCTTTTGGACTGGGAATGCCTGGCTGTGTGGCCTTTCCAACAAATATCAGGGTGATTGAAGTCACCCATGACTACCAGGGAGAGTGTTCTAGAGGCCACTTCCAGTTGACTGTAGAAGGCCTCATCAACACCTTCTTCTTGGTTTGGTGGTCTGTAGTAGACATCCAGAACAGTTTCACTCCCTTTTCCTTTGTCCCTTAATTTTTACCCACAAGCTTTCAACCTGTTCTACCTCCCCTCCTGGATAGAACCTAATACGCTTCAGTTGTTCTTGCACATAGAGAGCAACACCACCACCTTGCCTTGCTGGTCTATCTCTTCTGAATAGTACATAGCCATCCATAACAACATTCCAGTCATGGGACCTGTCCCACCATGTCTCAGTAACTGCAACTATGTCATAGTTATGCATTCTAACATATATCTGTAGCTCCCCCTGCTTATTCCCCATGCTCTGTGCATTGGCATATAAGCATTTCAGAGAAGAACCAAAGCTTTTAGTTTTCAGTCTTTTCAAACAAACATTTTTGGCCACCTCTGTGGCCACTAATCTACCAGAGAGCCCTGTATGTCCGTAGTCACACATACAACTGCTATTCACTTCAAGTGGAACAGCAGACTGAAGGCTGAAGAGATGAGACTGAAGTCTCATCTCTAGCAAGTATGGTTTTATCCCCCTCCCCCTTCAAACCTAGTTTAAAGCCCTTTCAGCTAGCCCTGCCAACTCCTGTGCAAGGATCCTTTTCCACCTTCAAGATAGATTCTGTGGTGGTTTTGTGGTGTTTTCAGCTTTTCCTCTTTCATGTGACATCCACAGCGTACTCACGTTGCTGGAATGGAAAGAAGTCATATGACAGGCTGTGCATTGTTTTAAGAATCTTGGTTCATAGCCATCACCAAACTGAGCAGGAATCTGAAAATAACAAATACAGTAATGAACATGGCAGAATATAAAGGGCATGGAAAAGCACAAATTAAATGCAGATTTATTATAATTTCTCTCAACAGGAAAATGGTCAACAGCAGTGCTTGGGGAAGTGTTTGCACCGGATCAAGATGACTGGGACAATAAAACATTTCTCTCCGAAGGAAAACTGCTCAAGTGAGGATTGCATTTGTGTCAAAATGAGTAATATTTATGCTTCTGTAATTATTTTACTCGCCATATATTTCTCTGAGTTCAGGGTGTGCAGAAAGCCAGGGTTATTGAGTGTATTAAGGAATTTACCTTCTGAATGCTCTTTTTCTTTTTACTTGTGTAACTAGGCATTAAGAAATTAATGCATGAAATACTATTTTTCCAAGAGAAATGCAGGAAACGACCCTGGAAAGAGAATATTTGCAGGTTGATATTTGCATCATCAACCATGATGTTGATTTTTAGGCAGGTGTCATCATTAATTCATTTAAAAATGTGCATTCTGGAAGATCCAATTTAAAGCTAGGTGGAATCTTTAATACGCATTCTCAAATGTTGGAGTTGATGGAATACAAATTCCAAATAGAAAAGGGCAGAATGGAATAATTTAATGAAAAGTGAAAGAGAATTTGTCGCTCTTCTTTGAGGGTTAAATTTATAGTTGCATGTGAGAACCATGACTCAGATTAGTGAAGGTTAAATAGGATCCTTAATTCCTATGTAGGCATTATTTGTTCGTATCAGAAAGTGAAGTGGCATATAGCACAGTTTTCTGCTGCTTGAAATACATAAAAAGGTTGTGAAAACTAATAGGAATTAGTACGTATATATATAGTATGTAGCTCCAAATGAAAGACTGTTCTGTCTGTCACCAGTCCCTGGGCCTGTTTCCATGTTAAGAGGTTACTGTTCTGTAACAGTTGTCATGGAATAGCTCCATAATTACTGATTATTGTCCCTTTGTGGTGGCAAATGAAGATGTTATCAGAGATTTCATACAGACTTTACCTTGTTCCAGACGGATAAATGAGAATCCAGGACGACTTTGTGTGGTTTTGTTACTTTCTAGGTAGTTATCTCCCAGACCTGCCTGTGATGACAGTGTTGAGCCCTGTGGTTCAACTGCTTTTCTTCAAGTTTGGGAAAATCTGGGGATTTTGGAGTGTTAGAAACATCTTTTTATAAGTTATGAAGATTGTAATTTGTGGATTAAGGTGTTTCTGGTGCTTTTCTGAGGTTGTTTGCTAATTCCCATAAATTTTGATCCTGTAACCTTCATAGTAACCTTTAAAGCCTTCTGATTTATGTTAAGGAACGAAGCGTTTAATTTTGTTTTATTGAGGTTGCCTAATTGAAGGTTTATGTCTAGGTCTTTCAGATTAAATCAGAGGACTGGTTCTTTGCTGATGGTGGATAACACTCCTCAAGGAATTTACAACTTAAAAGTTAGAGTTTCTGATGGAGTTTGTCCTGATGTTATATCTACAGTACAAATCCACGTGAAGGAGTTGGAAAATGAAGCCATACAAAACTCAGCCTCTCTGCGTCTATTGGGTTAGTTTTATTTTCCGGTGAGAGTTTTGATCAGCTCCTTGTATACCTGAATGATTATGGGATGTAGATATTATTATATCAATATTGAAGTGGTCTCTCAGTATTTCACCTTTATCTGTTTTTGAATTCCAAACTCAGATGTCACAGCAGAGGAGTTCCTAAGGAGAGATGAACATGGCAAAACAAGATGTGACAAGTTCAAGGAATTACTAGCAAAAATGTTACCGGCTCAGCTTAGTGATGTCATAGTCTTCAGTGTGATGAACATTGATGGAAAACAGACAGATGTAAGATTTGCAGTCCTTGATGGCTCAGCGTATTACCGACCCGAGAAGCTGCATGCTGAGATGGCAGCATTTAAAAATGAGGTATATTCTCTAGGGTTAACCCACCCAAATACTGAGTTCGTGGGGTATATATCCTAAGCCTCAGGGGAAGAGCACGCTAAATCTACAGATGAGGTTTTTGTGCTTCACTCAGGGAAAAACTACTTGTTGGCTACCGTAGTACAGAGAACATATTGAAAATTACAGCTTTTTGGCTGTTCTGGATGCTGATGGGAATAACCAAATCATCAGCTTGTGGTCAGACACTTAGAGGCTTGATGCCACCCAGATGGAAATTTTACTGCACAAATTGATGACACTCCATAGAAAAAAGGCCTGCTGGAAGGAGTGTGAAGGTTAGAAGAACAGTTACAACAGATAAGTGAGGTGGACGACCAATTTTGTGATTGTGTTTAACTCACCAAAAGACAACTTTAAATACAAAGTGACAGCTTTCCCCAACTTTTTTTTTTTTTTTCTTCTGTTGTTAAAAGGGGAAAACACCTTCTGAATGTAAGATGCTTTCTTCCCCTTCCTGGTGTCCCCTGACTGTCCCACTTGTGTACCAGATCCTGCATGCCTTCTAACTCAGTTACTCAGACACAGTCTCCTTGCCCCACTTTTATTTTCTGTAGTTCTGCAGATACTGGCTTTGCTGAAGCCCTGCAGGTGCTGCTGAATGGACCCAAGAGCTGCTGCCTTGCACAAAGGCAACGTGTCACACCACTGAGCTTGGAACTTGCCCCAGACAAGGCAGCGCTTCCCCATGTGCCACTTGTGGCTCCGGGAGAATATTTGGGTTTAATATGTGGTACATCTTATGGAGGGAGGATTTTCCTGAAGACAACATGACACATTCCATTTGTGTGAAGATGGTAGGGTCTGCCTGATTCTGGGAACCAAGCAGGAGTATCTTAACTTACCGCTTGCCTACATCTTACTGTATCTTGTAATCATAGTCGTGTGGAGTATGACACTCTTCAGGTGACCAAGTAGGAAATACCCAGGATAGATAATATTCATGAAATGTGCTTCTTTTGCATGTTTATTGAATTACTGCAGCAATAATACAAAAAATTGGATAGATTTAAAATATTCTGTGCCATAACAAATGGCAGGTAAATTCATCAAAGTGGTAACAAGGGGATTGCTTCACATATTTTAATGAAAAAATATATTTGTATTAATTATATATCACCTTTCAATATTTAATGAACAGCTCTAGTGAGGAATCACCAACAGTTTACAGCAAACCAGTCACGGACAGAGAATTTCTCCAGTAGTTTGTGTACATGTGTTTAACTATAAATATAGAAAATATATAATTAGCACTGGAATTACTCAGTGACTTGCTAAATAAATAATACGTTTGCATTGCCTCCCTGTGCTATAGCTTTACAGTAACTATTTTTATTTAGCAGAAGAAGAATCCCTTTTAATACTGTAAAGGACCCAAGGTTGTTGATGTATACAATGATTTTCTATACCAGTATTACAGCTGTCTCAATGTGCATTACAGACCTTCCACTAATGGTGATAGATGTGGGCAGCAGACATGGAACTGCATCGAGAGGATGCATCACGTCATTCTAAAGTCTATTTTATGCCTTTGGGGTCATGTTTTTCAATATATGTAATGGTATTTGAGGATGTCCTGACAATCGATTATGAAGGTTGCAGTTCTTACATTGGTGAATTGAAATGACTGCACAAGGGAAAGAAAAAAAGCTCTTTAGTATTTATGTTTTCAAGGCTTATTTTTAAGATATTTGTCATACATGTATAATAATAAAAAAAAAAAAAATTAAAGGAAGAAAGGCTTAAGTTTGAGCTAATGATGTTAGTTTTACATTTGTATACCTCAGTGTATACCACTATGAGGGTAGTGAGGTCTCCTGCATTCAGATGTGGTCACTAAACACACATCATTTCAATATATTGAATTGCCAAAGAACAAATTAAACTCCAAAGCTTTATGGGCACCCATGCAAAATTCCCAAGCAGATAGAAAGAGGAAATCTGTTGGGCCAGGGAACAAACTTTGGGATAACTTAGTCCAATGCATGGGCTACTGGCTGAAGTACAAAAGGTCTGAAGTACCAGTAGCCCCATTAATGTCCTCAGGCTCCTTGTGCACAGCTTGCTTCCCTGCTCCATCCTCTCTCCTCATCTTCACATTAGAAGTTACAAACTCCAGGAACTGTGTTATAAGAACGATATATTTCTATATATCTATATAGAATCTATCTATATCATCTATATAGAATCTAACTATATATAGAATCTGTCTATATATAGAATCTGTCTATATCTATATAGAATCTATCTAGAATATATCTATCTAGAATAGACGCTACCTAGAATAGAATAAACCCCTATCTTGAATTTATCTATCTAGAATCAAATCTATCTCGAATCTAGATCTAGAACAAAATCTGTCGATCCATCTTTAACTAGAATCTCTCTCTGTGTATCTAGAATAAAATCTATCTATCTATCTATATCTAGAATCTATATTTATAGAATCTATCTATCTATCTATCTGTCTATATAGAATCTATCCATCTATATATCTCTCTATTTCTCTATATATCTTTATTTGGGTATTTGGGGTCTCAGGTCCAGCCCCAGTAATGATAAAAAGAGTGAACTAGCAAAGAAAAAGTATAGGATAGAATGCAGTGTCCAGTGTGCTGCGTTGAGTGCATTTTGTTTTAGGCAGTTGGGCATTAAATGTACGTTTATGGGGCACAAATTAGTAGACTGAATTGTAATTGGTAGAGTTGTCTTGTCAGGCCGCTGTCTGTGGAGAGTGTTACTGAATGGGGCTCAGCCCTGCATCTGTCTCCTGATGCTCAAGAGAATGTAAGAAATAATAACTGGGTGTGACTCATGAGGAAGAATTTTTATCCTGATTTGAGCTAAAATGTGCCTGTTGCAATCAGGATGCAAAGATGTGTGACATGGACAACACAGGGCAGAAGGTGCAGTATCAGCACTCACAGAGCTTTGGTCCTTGTGCAGATTGAACGTGTTCACGGACAGTCTTGTCAGTGATTAAGTTTGTAGGAAATCGTGCTACTGGAAAGGTTACTGAATTTTTCCTTTCTCAAGTCATTTTGTTTGCCTGTATAGTCAGGGATGTTACTCCAGAATACTCAAGAAACTAAAGCATTCCATTAAGTCTGTGGTGGCTTAGGTTTCTCAGAAGTCAAGGAGTAAGCAGAGTTATTCATCAGAACAAGGGTGTTCATGTGTCAAACTGCACTTTCTTCTAGATCCAGTCAGTTTTACAACTGAACATCTCAGAGATCGGGGTAGATGAATGTCGGAGTGAAAACTGCAGTGAGGGCACTGGGTGTACCAACTACCTTACCGTGAGTGACATCCCAACAGTGACGGACGCTGGCAGTGTGTCCTTTGTCTCAGTGATGACCACCACCAATGCAGTCTGCACCTGTTCAGCGAGGGACAGAGTTCACCAGGCTTGTTCCTCTTACTCTCAAAACCCCTGTCTCAACGGTGGGGTGTGTATTGACACCTTGAATGGCTACAGGTGAGGAAACTTTTACTGCACAGTCTCTTCTTTTTTTCTTCTAGTTTTAAAGTGTTGAGAGGAGCTTACAACATACCAGTCTAAAAAAATCATAAATGAACTGTACTTCTGACTGAAGGAGAGACCAAAAAACCCACAGGTGTAAACCTAATGACAACAGGGTCTTTACTAACAGCCCTGTAGTCCTGAAAGCAGTGGAAATAGTGTGTAAGAAAGCAACCCCTGGGGGAAAAACAGTGGTATAATTAACACATCATTTTTGAAGTGCATCTAAATCAGCATGAAGGAATGGGAAGGGTATTCTGGGGTTTTTTGTTGTTGTTTTTATTTTCCAGAAGATTAATAGTAAAGGTGATTATTGTGATTGATATTGATAGTGGTAGCAGCAGGGATGTAGAGGGATTGAAATAACTTTAAACAATGGATAATAAAAGAAAACATTAGACAGGAAACTTACTTGGTTATAGCTGTTACACCTGGCACACTCCAGTATTCTTTTAGTAAAATTCCACTGGTATATTCCAGCTAGGAATTAAACTCCCTGAGTTTGTAATAAACTGATGCTAGTTTATTCTAGCTAGGAATTAAACTCCCTGAGTTTTCTCTGTAATAAACCAATCAATTTATGTTTGGTGTTTCTGTGCAACTTATTTAGGGAAATAATTCATTGTTCTCAAAAATATAGCCTCAAAAAAAATTTTTTTTTTTTAGAGAGATAGTATAGTAGATAAATATGCTTTGTACTCTTAAAGTATTTTAATAATTGCCAAACAGCCTGAGACTGCTAAAATCCTTATTGTTTCACTGCTGTTTTTAAACTGATTTAAGTGCTACATCTGTTGCATGTAAAACCCCCCAAAATGATGAACATTAGAGAATTTAAACTATTTTTTTTCATTCGTGCTCTTTCAGATGTCTTTGTCCTGCTTCGTTTCAAGGACCAGACTGCCAGCAGACTAAGCACAGTTTCCATGGAAATGGTTATGCATGGTTTCGTCCCATCAGCCCTTGTTTTGAAAGCTCACTCTCTCTGGAGTTCATTACAGTGGTTCCAGATGGACTTTTACTATATAGTGGTCCTTTAGCAAATCCAGAACCTGGGAGGACAGAAAACTTCATTGCAATAGGTACTTCAGCAAAAGTGTGTGAAAAAAATAAATGTCTTCTGGGACTGGGCTGCCTGTGAAGAGTGGGGTAGTTAGAGTATGAATTATGTCTTTCCAGATAACTGATCTTCTGGTTTGAAAATATTTTGGAAAAAATTCCTAATAGGTCTTTCTTCTTTGTTGTGTTTTGCACTTCTGGCTTTAGGTCCATCTCAGAGTTGTAGAAATCAAGGGTAAAGCAAAATAGGCAAATTGATATATACCTATATATATCTTGATATATTGATATAGATATCTGTATATAGATATATATCTGTATATTGGCATAAATTGATATAGATATCTGTATATTGATATATAATGATATTGGTATATATATTGATATATATATAATATCTATATATAAATAATCCCCCTAACAAAACTGTAGTGCTATAAAGGAATTTAGGTACTTTAAAGATATAATAAAAATAAATAACCACATCAGATGTGTACTGCTGCATAACAGAAGTCATCAAATATAATTCTAGCTATTTCTGTAGTGAACCCCCTTTTAATGTAATTATAACCATTAAATCTGTACATTCACTAACTGCTAACATGTCCAAAATGGAAATATTCTTGTAGCTAAATTTAATTTCTCGTTCGCGTTGATCAGAGCTCTCTGGTGGTATTCCTGTGCTGAAGGTGAGCCATGGCTCAGGTTTTGTGACGCTGCAGTTTCCAAGTCACCTGAATGTAGCAGACAAAAAATGGCATCGACTAGAAGTCAGAACCAATGGTCAGGTCAGTTATTGGATTATTTATTTCTTTTTCCCACATTAGGTTATTTATATTTCCAATGGCATTTCCCTGTGTAGAAACAGGAGTGTAGGAAAAAAAAAAAGAAGGTTATTTTATGTATTACTCTTACCCTGCTTGTAGATTTGACGAATAACACAAATTTTAGGAAGACAGCATTGTCAATTCCAAATCTACCTGTGTTATAACCCATATCCCAGTATCAGAGTAATCTTTTTTTTCCTGTTTTTTTAAGCTCTGCAGCACATGTGGAATGTGCATAAAGGCTCAGTTATAATTTGCAGATTCAGGGTACACATTTGGACACTTGAAATCACTGTGCTCAGAATGCAGATAATTATTTCTTTGCAAATGCAGTTGTGGGGTTTGTGACAGTGGTTAAACTACTCAGAAGCATAAACTAAATGCAGAGTTAAGTGTCTTCTTTTGATAAATGGATCCATTTTGGTTTTGGGAGGATGCAAAACAGAACAGGAAAAAAACGCAACCCTTTTTGCTTGATGGTGTGCTAAAAGAAAAAGGTGAAAAATTGCTACATCTTGTTTATTGAATTTTACAGAAATACTTAATTCATGAATTTTATGTTTTGGTGTAGGATATTCGATTCATCTTAGATCACTGCAGTGCAGCTGTTGTTTCAGAGATAGAGGGAGTAGGCAAATGGCTGTCCACTGAAAATCGTACAAACTGTGAAGTCTTTGGGTCTGTTCCTCGAAGAGCAAGGTACATTTCTGGAGATTCACTGAGAGACACTTTATTCTAAAGCCTTTGCACTTTTTACCTATCAGATTTGGCGAAGTTATTAATGTCTGGGAGCATAAAAGCATTCGGTTTTCACTCTCCTGGGCATGAAAGCACTGAACAAATCTTAAGGAACCAGTCTTCCTCCAAGTAGTGTTGCCATATGAAATGACCAGCCCAGAACAGCACATGGCTGATACTGGAGCTTTTTTGAGTACTGTGAACCTTACTCACAGAATTTCTCTCTATTTATCAAGTCCCTGTAAGCTTGTTCTTGAAAACATTATGAAATTAGACCAGTTGACTTTTTAATGGCAATAACTCTGAATCCTCAACCAAGGAGGTTTGAGGTTGGACTCAATGATCTCAAAAGTCTTTTCCAACCTGAGGAATTCTCTAATCTTACTGTCTGATTGGTGTGAGTCTGAGGGCTCCTGCTGACAACCTTTGGTGAACATATTAAGTAAGGCAGGTTAACGCATCAGGGTCTCTGGTAGATCCAGGGTTATTGCCTTTCTAGTGCCCATGCAGCTGTACCTCAGCTGCTCACTCACGGCCTGCTGTCCTTGAATAAACTGCTAATGAAAGTAAACTGGTGCTGAAGTGCCTGACTGAGGGCTGCAGTGTTTCATAGTGACACGTACAATCCACCTACGATTGTGAAGTAATACAGCCAAAGTGTGGTAATGACTCCGGTGGTTTAAATTGCTTGTACTGAAAAAGTTGGAAAGCATTAGTCAAAAAGCAGTTATTCCATTCAGAGCAGAAGGATGTGTTCAGCTGCCTTCTGGAAGGGTTTGCATTCAGTATAACAATCCTTTGGACTGGTGCTTGTTGCCCTGCTGATGACGCCAGGCTGGGAGAAATGACCCCTGTGTTGGAGAGTGTGGCTTGGAGTTCAAAAGGATCTTAGTGAACTGAAAATAGGACCTGGAAATATGTTGTATTTTGCCACTATGAGAAAGGGCCAAGTCCTGCATGTAGGCAGAAATAACCAGCCTCAAACAGAGAGAACAGAGACACTGCTAAGTGTCAGGAAGAGGCACAGGTGGTAGCTGGAAAGTGAGTGAGTCAAGAAAGCCATGTTAACATGAAAAAGGCAAGCACTACACAGTAACACCTCAACATCTCTAAGACATAGAAACTAATCCTTTTGCCCTCCAGTTAGCAGTGCTGGGCCTCAGCTGGAGTCCTGGATCCAGTTTGTGCACCACAGTGCAGGATAGACCAACTGGGTATATTCTGAGAAGAGCAACAACTATGATCAGCTTGCCTTGAGAATAAGACCTACCAAGAATGAAGGAATTGAGGTCACGTAACTGAAAGAAGGGAAAACTGAGGAGAGATATGATAAGTCTCAGTGTATATAAAAGAATGCTACAAAGAGGATTTAGATAATCTCTTCTTTACAGGGCTTTAAATTACAGTGAGGAATATTAAGGTTATATTTCAGGGAAACCTCTGTACTAACAAAGATAGTTGAGCTGTGGGATAGAACCAGCAAGTGCGCTGGTTAGCTTTGGGATTAACCCTCATCAGCATCAACCCTTCTCATTAACTCCCTTGCATGGAGTCCTGCTGGTCATGAAAGCAGCGCACAAAAAAGGTAAATGAAAACAAAAAAGGAATTAACTCAAGGCAAAAAGAAACTCTATGAGAACTAAAATACGTGGAATTCTTTGGGTCAGTGAGATGAATGGGAGACATTGCAGAGCCTAGATATGTGTACCATGCCTTTTAGACCACATTGACCCAACTTTTAGGTTTCTGATCTTTGTCATAGACAAAACAGTCTTTGTGGTAGTATTCCTTCAGTACGGGATGAATGACCACACACGCAGAAGCACTTGAAGGAGAATATGGTGTCTAGAATATCACAACTGCTGTTGTCTTGAACATGAACATGCTTAATTGAGATACTGTCCCATAGTTAAACTCCCAGTACACTTTATTTAAAAAAATTAATTACCCTTTATTTTAAAGGGCTGACTTCTGCTCACTGACCATATTTCAGGGAAAGAAGATAAAATAGTTGCATTCTTTTGTTACTTTATAAAACCTGTGTTATTTGGAAAAGCAGTGTGGGTTGCTTATTCTGCCTTAATATATAATTCCTGGTATCTATTTCTATTATGCATATAATTTTTAAAGGTATTTGAATGTGAACCATGTTCTGCAGCTGGGTGGTGTAAAAGAATCATTACCATATTCCTACCCACAATTACAACACAAACACTTCTCTGGCTGTTTGCGCAATTTCATCTTGGATACTCAGGTAAGAGAACTGTCATGTTTTGCTTTAGCAAAGGAGTGAAATTCCTTACAAAATCTTTGAGAGATTTGTGTTATACCTGAAACTTTTGCTTCTGGTAATCTATATTCTGTGTTCTGGTAATCTGTGTTCTGGTAATCTATATTAATCTATATTCTATTAAACTATATTAATCCATATTCTATTAATCTATACTAATCCATATTCTGTTAATCCGTAGTCTATTAATCTATATTCTATTAATCTAATTCTTGGTGCCCCTTATGCGCCAGTGTAAAATACAAGCAAATTCTAGATACTATTTTCCTATCATAATTATAATAACTACCTTTAAAAGTTATCTCTCAAATGCAAAGAGATGTATTTGTGAGCCAGAAACTGTGCTTTTGTTTATCCCCTACTTCATGCAGCTGTCTTCTGAGCTGCTTTGCACACCCAGGCAGCTTCTGAATGGCAGTGGTATAATGGTCTATTTACACCAGCTGCCTGCTTTGTTAGGAAATATTAGGGTTTTTTTGCTTTATAGTTGAGTTTATTCATAGTCAACAATATGGTCTTTATAAAATAAGGTAGAATCTCAATGTCAAAAAGCTTAATGTCTTAGCCAATGCAGATGAAGAACAGAGTGTTAGGGGTAGAACTATTTCTGTTTAAAAATGAAGTGTTAAGCAGTATTTAAGTAGTATTTTAGTGTCATACAATTTCCTCTTGAAGGTATATGACCTTCAGGCTCCTGCAGAGTCCCTGAATAGCTTCCCTGGCTGCACACTTACGGATGGGAGCTGTGAGACCACAGGGTCTTCTTCCTGTGGCATTCATGGAAGGTGTCTTGGAGACTGGGGCTCATTTGCTTGCCACTGTTTGCCGGGTTACTATGGCTATCGATGTGATAAAGGTAAAGTCTGTTTTTCTTCTTGTTACTGATAAACTGGTAAAGTTTACAGTACAGAAAACTTCAACTCTTGCAGGTAATGATTGCTGAGTTGGTTTCTGACGTTTATGTCATGTAAAGCCATGTTTCATTGTAGCCATCTGCTATTTTTAACAATTTCTTTTCTAATTCTCTTTGAGAAATTACTTTCTTGGTATCAAGTCATTTCTTTAGTCCCGAGAGCATTTGTGCAACAGCTGTATAAAGGAGACTGCCTGACAAAAGAATTGTTAATGAAATTATTTGTTCTCATCAAATTTGTTTTTAAATTTGCATTTATTTACACTTGCAAAGAATATCTATTAACATGAAACTTAAATGCGAGTGTGCCGGTACCATTACTGTGCAGAATTAGAATTGCACAACAGCAGATTCCTTCCCCTCTGGAAGAGGCTCTATTGGCTTAAAATTCCATGCTTTTGGTCTAGGAGGATCTTTTCTTTAGCCCTCCTAGAGCCAAAGTTTGCAGCAAAAAGTCAACTGTAAAATAGCAGGTTGTGAAAAGTGGTTGTGGTACTTAATGCTTTGTCTGCAGTCTCTTCTTTTGTCTTGGTCAGAGCTTCTGCTTTCCTGCTGGGTGAGTGTTGTAAGGAGAAGCATTAGCAGGGTCACGTCAGGAGGGAGACCACCTCTTCACAGATAAAGTGGGAGAGGAACTGGCAAAATTATGGAAATAGATAAGGGGGGCACGTCCCAAAAGACAATTTCTGTCTCGTGGATCCATGAAACGATTTTTTTCTTTTACAATTTATTTTTACTTTCAACTCTTGTTATGAAAATAATGGAAACAATAGTATTTCTCTCTCCCTACAAGATGATTTAAGGGTCTTTTCTCCTGTATTTTTAGTTGCCAAAGAATATACATTTGGACCAGGAAGTCACATTCACTATCAGCTTCCCATCAGTGTGCCTGCCCGTAGGACACTCTTTGAAGCTCTGATTCGCACGCGGCAGCCTGACAGCGTCATCATGAGTGTGGTGGCTCGAAATAAGGATGAACATATCACCCTCCAGGTGAGCAACGCTTTCCAGGCAGTAAGAGCATAATGTTAAATCAATGTCACTGAATGTGACTGTCAAAATGATAACTACTGAATGAGTCACCTAAACTGGTTTGAGCTGGCAGGGTACAAGTGATACACCAGATTCTCAACCATTTGAAGAACACCATAAATTTGTCTAAGAGAGTAATAATTTTTTTCCTGAGTGAATTGGGGTTCTAATGAATGTCTATAAATACATGAGGGCTGGGCATCCAGAAGGCAGGGACAACCTCTTTTCACTTGTGCCTTGGGACAGGACAAGGGGCAATGGATTCAAACTTTAGCACAGGAAGTTCCACCTCAACGTGAGGAAGAACTTCTTCACTGTAAGAGTTGTAGAGCACTGAAACAGACTCCTCAGAGAGGTTGTGGAGTCTCCTTCTCTGGACACTTTCAAGACCTGCCTGGATGCATTTCTGCAGGATCTGCTCTAGTTTTGTCCTGCTCTGGCAGGCGGGTTGGACTTGATGATCTTCAGAGGTCCCTTCCAGCCCGTACCATGATGTGATTCTGTGTACCACTGTGAGTACACTGCTACCAGTATTTAGGTTGAGTTCAGTAACAGCTGAAGTATCTTTCTATTACATTGTATGTGCAGTGCAAGCATCTCCTAAGTTTAAACAAATGATATAAGATTGATGATTACGTGCAAGTCTTAGTTCAAGTAATGTGACAGTTATAGATCAATACAGAATGCCCGGTGATGACTTTTTTTTTCTGATTGTGTTAATTATTCACAAGGTTGTTCAGGGATTCCTAGTGGTCTCGTATAATCTGGGTGATGGAGACTATTCTGTGAGCCTTCCCTCCTACCCCATTGATAATGGTGAATGGCATCATATCACAATGGAGAGAAATGACAATGAATTTACTCTTCGCCTTTATGAAGGAGGTGGGAGGAGAGAGACCTTGAAAGCAGCAGGAGTATACAAAGAGATTGTGATTGACCCCAGCAGCTTGGTCCTTGGAAACACCTACCTGTTCAGTCAAAACAGGAGTTTTCAAGGTGAGGAATTCTTGATTTCACTGTTCAGAAAATGGGGATATAAAAATGAAGGTTTACTGGTGGGCACATTGTGGGAAGCATTCTTGCTCGTGTAGAAGCTAAAGCAGATGGATTTCTTGCATCACGCTTTGCAAAAGGTGAAGGAAAAAGGTAAGAGCAGGAATTAAGTGCAAATGCTGTTGGCTACTGGATTGGAACAAAGGTGGTGACCTCTTCACACAACTGTATGTAGAGTATTTGTACCTGGAGGTCCACAAACTTCCCCCAGGTGGACTATGGATGGCTCCTTGCATTAGATACACAGACCAGGTTCCTTGCAGGGCTCTGTCGGGCCATTTGGCAGTGGTGCCAAAGGCACCTGTCCCTGTGCTGATGGGAATATTGCCATTTTCTACCCGCATTGCGTGGCGCGGGACAAACTCTGCTTTATGACCTTCGTGCACTACATCTGCGGCATTGGATTTTACTCAGTTGAAGCATTAACTAAAATTAGAAGAGGTTTATTGAATCAGAGCTAACAACTGAAATTCTTAGTGACCGAGTGTTCAAAGTCACAATGCCTGGTAAAAAACAAACCAGCTTCCAGCCTGGAATAGTTACTCAAAGGAGAAGTATAGAGAAATGTAAGGTTAAGATCTACATAACAGCTTTTTACTCCATCTGTGGTCAGCAGATAACCCTCCACTTAAAATCACAGTGGAAGTATTGCGGTCACGCAGCACACTGATCTTGCCAAGGGAGAGACACACCAGCACTTAGTTAGATGTGCCTGGTACCTGTCTGTCACCTCTCTCCCTGACATTTTGTGCCTCTTTAACCAGATTCTAGCAAATCCACTCAAAATAAGATTGTAATATTTTCACCAGATACAAATGTTTCAGTGAGTGACACAAAAGCATGAGAAGAAAACATACAGAATATATATGAATTAAATAACTTCCAATGTAAGTGTATTGCAAATAATTTAGAGAAAGATTCTTTTCTGTTGTTTCACTAGAAGTATTCCAATAACTAAAGTTTATGCTGAGAACTAGGGACCATATTTTGAATTTTTCTTTATGGGATTAAAATATTTTTGAAAAGTAAATAGGTTGAAGAAGTCTAATGGTTACATGAAGATCATTTTAATTAGGACCATTAATGATGCTGTTAAGCAGCTGAAACTTTGAGGGTTTTGAAGTTATAAAATGTCCTTAATTCACCAGGGTATGTGCTTTTATGCTGAAGCATCTCATGATTATGAAATCAATGCCACACCTCCTCAGTTCTGTCAGTGACCCAGGGCTGTCTCACCATTATTTGTGGCTTGCTCTCCTATAGAGTTAAGCTGGAAATTACAATTTAAATCAACCAAACACGACTTATACCAGCACACACTGAAGAATATAACAGATGTTCAACACTATCTGGACTTTTCTGTTGAAAACCTAGTGAAAGGGCACATGTTCTGCTGTCTTGAACACAGGCAGACAGGGGCCTGAAGCACCACTTGGTTCTTGTGGAAAACACTGGGACACTTGATGGAAACTCCCAAGAAATTCAGTCCAAAAGTGGGGAACAGTGCTATGAAAGTTGAGGTAAATTCAGTCCTAGATTTTAAACTTTGGGAATCTGTGTCCTTTGTTAAAATTAAATTGCCAAATCTTACAGCTGCTTCAAATCACTCTTGCTGGATGGCTTTTAAAACAGTCTCTTTTTGCCTTGCCTCAGGGTGTATGAAGGATGTCAGGTTTAATAACTACAGGATCCCTCTGGATATTCACATGAAGGACCTGGTGTCAGTATTAAGTGCCCGAGGCATAAAAGAAGGCTGTTCTTCAGAGGCTTGTAGGAATAACCCATGTAACCAGGAATTTATTTGTATTGATTTGTGGATGATGCACGAATGCAGGTAATTGGTGGAAATAAAAGGCACAAACCCTTCAAAATAAAGGTGGGAAGGGGTGAATGGGGAAGAATTGTGCAATTTGAAGGCTGCCACTGGTAAGCTCATCAGATCAGTGGAAGCACAGGCAACAGGATCCTCAGAGAGCTCTGTCTTTTGAAGCACTACCCTTAGCTGAGGTAAGGCAGCGTATTTCCATTGATTCTGTATTAGTTTCACCTGCCTGTCTTAACTGAAAATGTTTGAAGAATAGAAGCGAATCCAGAATGATTGTAAACCCTGAGAAGCAGGTAAAGAGGGTGTGTTAGCTGGCGTGGAATGGAACACTAGGCTGGCTGGCTGGTGAGGCTCGTGCTGTGCAGGGTAGGATCATAAAATCAGAATTGTCAGGGTTGGAAGGGACCTTAAAGATCATCCGGTTCCAACCCCCCTGCCATGAGCAGGGACATCTCCCACTAGATCAGGTTGCTCAGAGCCCCATCCAGACTGGCATTCCAAACTTCCAGGGATGGGGCTTCCACTGCCTCTCTGGGCAACCTGGTCCAGGGTCTCACCACCTTCATGGGGAAGAACTTCTTCCTAACATCCAGTCTAAATTGACCCACCTCTAGTTTTGGTCCATTCCCTTTAGACCTACCACTACCTGACAGCCTAAAAAGCCCCTCCCCAGCTTTCTTGTAGGCCCCCTTCAGATACTGGAAGACCACAATAAGGTCTCCTCAGAGCCTTCTCTTCTCCAGACTGAACAACCCCAACTCCCTCAGTCTGTCTTCACAGGAGAAGTGCTCCAGCCCTCTGAACTTTCAGAATGTCTGCATTATAGGAAAGGACAGTTCAAAACAATCTCCCCATCTTTCTGTGGAGCTTATCAAGGTGGTTTCCACATAAAATGTTATGTGCTAGTCTGGGAACTGAAGGGAGTAGCAGGCAAATCAAGCAGCCCCACGTGGTTTAACAGCCCAACTGCGCAGCAGGATCTGTTAATACCAAGAGCACCCAGACCAGTTCACTCAGAGCTAGCTTGAGTACCTAGGTACAGTCATTCAGCCACCATAAGTGAGGTAGCAGATGCCCAAAGAACTACAAGTTCCACAAAAGTAGTTCAATTCTGGAAATGTATCTGCAAATCATTTCAAAGAGCAAAAGGCGGGATATCGTTTGCAATGTGCCAAGAGACTGCACGTGTTTTCTGGCATGGAGCTGCTGATACTGGTAAGAATTATCTTAAATAATTAGAATACTCTTACCTGTTTTGTTCTCTCTCTCAGATTCTTATCCTCATAATGGGGGTGATTAGTTAAGGTCCGTCCAGTGCATAGTTTGACTCCCGCTAACAGCTGCATGCTCCCAGCAAACACTGCTGTGTTTGGACTGTTTGACCTAAACAAATGTTGATAAGTCTGAGGAAGTCTCTGCAGGGGGATTTTTGCATTGCTTGTTACAGATCAGAAGGAAAAAAAAGACTGAAAAAAATACTGTTCTGCCTCTCCTCTATTCAGGAAGGAAACTGTTCCAAGCAACTGTGTTTTCTACAAATGTAAAGCAGACAAATCATGATAATCCTCTCTAAATGCAAATAAAAAAAAAAATGACTGTGCACTGTAAGGAAATTTAGGGAAAACATGATCCTGAAAATTTCAAATTACTTTAATTTTTCATGTATTTACTGGGTTCGTATAGCCCCTCAATACTGGTAAAATTTCTATATCCGAATTCTTTTAATAATTCAGGAAACTTACTGTGACTCAGATTTGTGTCTGCTATATGAGGTATTCTATATAAAATGGATGATTTAATCTGAATGCTAAAACTTCTTATTACTGTCCTCACATTCGCCATTCCCATGAAATGAAAACTTTGACTGTATGAGACATTAATTGTCCTTCTCTGACTATGTGAGACATTAATTGTCCTTTTCTGACAACTGTGGGAAAGAAATTATGAAAAAAGTCACACTAGCTGCAAAAAATGGAGCTGGGGAGATGCGTAAGATGACAGATAGAAATGCTGTCAATTATTGGCATGGGTAGCTCATCTGAAATTCCAGGTCATTGTCTAGGATTGCTCTCTAAAATAACAGTCTTGGTATCTCAGGATTGTTTATGTACCCATAATGAAAAGAGTATTTTTGCTCACCTTCCCCACCCAGGAAGTTTACAATCTGAACTATACATAAAGACGCACCAGGAAAAAGATGAAGTAAAAATGCCAGGAAACAGAGAGTACTATAATTAGGCTAATTAAAAATGGTTGTTAGTGCTTAACTGTTTTCTAGCACTTAGCAGGCGAATCACCATGAAAAGTTCTACAAAGACTAAAGCAGAAAGAAACATTGACTGAATCAAGTAAAAAGAAGTTAGAAAGGATGTGAATGGCTGCCTAACATCCACTTACGTGCACATATGGCACCTATAGCAGTCAAGTAACTGTGACACTTTGGGGCGCTTTTGAAACTGCAGCTATAGATTCAGGCTTCTTTAAGCTCCATGACCAGCTTGAAAATGTTAAGAGACAAGTTATTAAATTTAACTATTGCCTTTTGAGAGATTAGGCTTAGCAAATGAATTCATGATTAAAACCCCTTCCTATCAATTTTTGCACTGGTACATTAATCTTATATAGGAAGGACAGAGTTTTTAAGGCCAGCTTAACTTCCCTGAGAGACTAGCTTTTCCTAAAACCAGTTGCATTTTGAAGTCCAGAAATATTTAATCTCTTTGAAATATTTATCTTTTTTTTTTCTTCAAATACTCTAAGCCAAAAATGCCATGAAATATAAGTTTTCTTAAAAGAAATGACTTCATCTTAGAATTTAATATTATGCAAATGTAACAGCCCTGACAGGCTGTCAGCCAGAACTCAGCTCTGAATCTGCAGGAAAGCACAATTTTTTAGACTAAGCTGAAAAGAATGTGGCACTGGATTCACAGAGGGTAGAGCTTAGACATCTAAATGAAAAGGGGTGATTCTCAAAGCACCTTCACCATGCTTCTGTGTTTGTGGGGGCTGGGAAGCTTCTAGTGTGAACAGACTATGTTTGCTCGAGATTAGTTCAAATTTTATAATGCTCTGCAGCACTTCTGTCTTGATTTGGCCTGATCAAGGCAACCCTCTGACTACTGGAGCACCCAATATAATGCAAACTTTTGGAAAAAAAAAAACCAAACAAACCCAACAAGTATCAAAGGCAAAACCACAAGAAAACAGAAAAGGAAAACAAAAACCAACAAACAAACAAACAAAACACCCCAAACCCAAAAACCAAACAAAAAACCACCAAACAAACAAACCAATAAAAAAAAAATAACCCTAGAAAAGTCATTCCCAAGATAACAGCCTTTTCTTATGAAAGAAAGCTCAAGGAAATAGTGGTAGTGCCCTTTTCCCCCTACCCTGGTAAAAATGCTTCTCAAAAATGTCAAAGATGGAAGGTTCAATTCCTCCCTTTCCTAAAAGCATTTACTCTTGTCCAGAGGTGTAAAATACAGCTGGGTGCATTCTTTATTCATCGGGTATTAAGAGTTTTGCCAGCACCTCCTCCTCTTCCGACACCTTAAAAGCAAACCAGTGACCCTCACTTGGTTTTCAAAAAGACTGGCTTATGTGCCTTGGTCCTGGCTGGAGTTTGAAATCAGGTATTCCAGGTGAAGGCAGATGGTCTCCTGAGACTGAAAGTCCTAGAAAATGATCCACCTTTAGATGTATCACTGTCCATATTTTACTGGGACCAGCTCAGACAGTTCCAGACCAGCACGTGCTACCCCCAGATACTGGAGGCACTCTTCCCCATGCTTTACTGGCAGTGCCAAGCACTCAGACCTGGCAATGGCATTCACTGCTGTGAGCAGACAGGTGGAAGCTGAGGTGACGCTGAGCTCCATGCAATGTCTGCCCCCCTTAACTACAGCTTTGAGAACTGGTGGCCATTATTGAGCATTTATCTTGTGCAACAGTCAGTGAGGAGAGCCCAGCAGCATTCTTCAGGTACAAGATGATTTCTACATTTCATGCCAAGCATCCTTCTCTAATACTCCAACGCAAGTCAGACCCTAACTGCTGTGGTCTCCATGCCAGGCTTCCAACCACTGAATGACACTTCTCTATTGTAGAAAAGCAAAGCAATTTTTACAAATGTCTGAGCAAATGATGTATAAAATGAAAGGATAATTTGTTTTTATAGCTTTCTGCCAAGCTCTGTACCATGCTGCCCAACCTGCAAACAATTTATTCTGTACAAAATGTCACTAAATAATGACAAGGACTTACAGGTCAAACTGATTTACATTATATAATTTAAATGTCATTCCAAGCAGACCTGATGGCATTTTGAACAAATAATCTCATTTATTTTTGAAGCTCTAAGCTTTCGAGAAGTTACTGAGAAGATATCTGAACTAATGGGTAAACTAAGCATTATAACACATTGTATGAAGCTTCTCTTTGCCTACATTTTAGTATTTATGTAATTCTCTCAATTCTTAAGAATAACCTGTTAAAAAAAAAAAGGGTTTTACAGGAACTACTTGACCAGACTCTAAAAGTGGTAGCAATTCTTTCTCTTAAGCTGCTAAAGAATTATCGTGAGTTGGTTTTAAGGAAGCCTTGAAGAAACGGACAATGTTACAGTATTAGGAAAAGAAATGGCTTATTTCTACTAAAAATCCTCCAGAGTTGAATTCTGTAGTCAGTTTTCAGAGCCATAAAAGTCTGACAAACCTCAGATCAGTCCTTTACTAGCATCTCGGTATGATACGAAACTATAAAGTGAAGGGAGATTTGAAAAGGGCTCCTCAAATACCCCATGTTAAGTGTTTGGCTTTTTTTATTCTGCTTTAAAAGAAAGTATTTTTATTTGCAGAATGCTATGTGAGAATGTTTCAGGTTTAGCTGCAAATGAGAAGCAGTAAAGCATATTCAGTCAAACTGTCACGGTTCTTTTTTTTCCCTCTGGTTTGGAAAGCCTGAAAATTGCAAAGATGGAAAACGACAGCCACAAAGAAAGTGCAACAAGATGCATTTTTGTTAGTTCCAGCCTCGATTTTATGCATGCAGATTTTGCTCACATAAATGAGTGCACCTAGACAGCTGGTATAAACCTAGTTCTCAGGCACTACCAACTTCATGCCTGAATTTTACTGACAAATCAGTCAAAGACAAAGCCCAAGAATTTAAGAACAATTATAATAAATAAATATGAAAAGAAAAAAAAAGTGTAATGTTGCCTTTAAAGTCTGGAATATGTGTTGGTTTCAGTGTGATTACCCTTGATAATCAGGCATGCAAGTAAGAGTGAAGAGTTAAAATTTATAGCTGGCTCAAAATTAAAATGCAGCCATGAATATAAATTACTAAACGAAAGAACCACCATTGAAATATGGGTATTCCATTTTTCATAACCTTAGGAGCTTTTTGGAAATTGGTGGGGTTACCATTAATATAAAAATTTGCCTGCTTGTCCCCCACACCTGATTCAAATCGAGTTGACATATAGCTCAGCTCTGCTCTGCCAAATCTGTCTCAGTTAACTTTTCCACTCTTTTGGCTGTTGTCCGAGATTTCTAACAAGTTTTTCTATGATTTATATATTTTTAATAACTGTTTATGAAATATTCCACAATTCTAGACAGGTTTCCCCTTTAAAGGCAGAAGACATTGCTTCTTAAACACTTACCAGAAGTAAACAGAGTAGGAAAGTTCACGCTATTGATTTGCTCATTCTACTGATATTCTTCCCCATCTCACAAATGAGCATGTTGTTCCTGTTGTCTTAGGGAGAAAGACCAAGACTAAGAATTTTAATATACCTCCCATCTGGGAACACAGCTGTGAACTATCCCTGGGTCATTGGCAGGACCTTCTTGACTTGTGGGGTGGGGTTTTTTTTGTTTTTTGTTTCCCCCCCAAAAAAACCCCAAGAGATAAGATAATGAGGCAGCGGACAGGAAAAAAAGCAAGAGACTAGGATATGAAAGATCATTATGTAAGGATAGAAACCAGTATATCTTCCTGACAATGCTATGGTAATTTCAGTAAGGGGAAGAGTAAAAATAAAAATACATCTGCAGACACTTCACAGTGGACAGACTAATAGGTGGCTATTCTTTGGACAAGTTAATTTCTAAGCAGGTAAAAGGGTTTTCCTGTTGTGAAGAGATTGCAAGACAGATGAGTTAATCCTAATTCACTGGTATACATGACAAATTAGAGCTTCTCATACTGAGTTTTAATAATGAATGATTAGTTCCTGACATCAGCCTCGACAGATCATTAACTACAGCAGAACTATCAAGTGTTAGTACAGTAAAATTATTTTTCTTGCGCATCAAAACTTAAGAAAATCTGTCCCACTTTGAAAAACTTACCATCAATTTTGTTGACTTTTATTTAAAGCATAGATAATTAAATCTTATTTACAGGAATAAGATTTCTAAACACAATAAATTCTAAGTAGAAAATTTCCCTCTGTAATTGTCTGTCATGACTTAAAACGAAAAGAGGACAAGCACCAGTTTAGCATTCTCAGCACTAAGAACATATGAAAAATTATTCTCATCGGATCCAGTCAAATCCAGTTCATGGCTGGGAATAACTCCCCATGCATATTTTATGTATAAATCTATACACAGCTCTATATATTGTACACAGGAGACCTGAACTATCAGACATTTACCATCTTTTAATAAAACAGGAGTGCTAAATGGAACTGGGTAGTAAACATTACTCACAAAAATGTGTCAATATGCCTGCAAAGACTTTAAATGATGGGAAAAAAACATGCCCTGCTTTCAAAATAAGTCACTGAAGGCTTGTAATATATTTGACTTCTAAATTACTCCTCCTAGTTTATGGATTAAAGGAATAGAACATTATAGAGCATAAATATGTTGCTGTGGGTAGAAGAAGCTGGGCAACTGGTTTCAGTGGAGTTCACTGCATGTTCTAACACAGTGCAGGGCTCCAAAGAAGTACTTCAAATAGTTTAATGTTAAATGTAGTAAATTCAGATTTATTTTCAGAATGCTTTCCCCCAAAACAAGAAACTGAATAAAAAATAAATAAAAATATTTGTCAGAGTTCCAAATAATTACAAGTCCCAGGAATAGCTCTGCTTGGAATTTAACTGGAAAGTTTTTAGAGGTTACTGTATGTTATTAGAGAGCATACCCCTTAAATTCACAGTCCTCTGGGGAACCTCCTATACCTGGCCCTTTTTCTCAGCATCTTCTAGATGCAGTGTTCCAACTGTCTCCACCTAAAAAATACCTTCCTATGCTCTGCGAGAAAGCAGAAGTGATGAGGTGGGGTTGGAATGATTAACTCATACTCTTGAAAGAGGCTCTGCATCTATGCTTAGCTGTGGCAAGTTAAAGTTCAATTACTGTTCACAATTTAGAACATGTGTTGGGATTAATTCTAACACATATAAACAGTTCAGATTATTTTCAAGTTCAAGAAACAAACTGTAGAGATTTTCCAGACCTACAACTGTACATCCGATCTTTTAAAAGTCATAAAATTGAACAGGGAAAACCATCAGGTTGGGGGGAGGAAATAATAAAATTATTTAATGGCAAAGGTTTATTTTTAATGTAAAAAGGTGGATGTAACCTGACGGAAGAAGCTTGACACCTTCAAATTTACCTCTTTTGGCTCGGAAAATTGGGCGAACTTATGGGAGTAAGTGGAATTAACTGGTTCCCTGATGTGCATTCAATACAGCACCATGAAGCTGAACCAGAACAGAGCAGTGGGGGACTTTGCATATAGCTGTTCTCCACAGCCATTAGTATGCTGACCTCCCGACAGCCTATGCATCCTTAACTATCTCTACGGGTCACCAGAGTTCACTGATGAGCTGTTACAAATAAGAACACTATAACTAAGAACATTAGATCTACACAAATAGCATTTAACATAAATAGAGAAAAAAAAATCCTCTTACTTAATCCAGTTCATCAGCTCCACAGTGTCTGGGTCATAGAATTCTCTCAGCTCTGACAGTTCGTCCATTATTCCTGGCCAGAACTATAACAAAAACAAAATAAAACAAACTGAAGACAAAATTAACAGGTTCTGGATGTTGAAACCTATTATTTCCTCTTAGCTAGTAATGGATCTTGCCCAGCTCATGGGTAAGTTGCAAGACATAAGTGTTATCTACCCTTCTTATGAGTGACAGGTGCCTGTCATTGCTGTATCAATACACAATTTCAGAGTCCAAGATCTGCAGCTCCTGCCAGAGGACCAGAAGGAACAGAATTACCTGTGGTGATGAGCCTGAGAAGAACAGCTTTTCTCACTGGAATTTTCCAGAACCCTATTAGTTAAGATCAGTTTGTATCTTAAAATCGCTGGGAAAGTGAAAGTTGACAACACACTGTGACTGCTGTGTATTGCATCTAGTTTATAAGCAAAGCATTTCAGTTCCCTGGACTATAGGAAGAACGTTACTGATTTAAGCTATTGACAGATCAAGCTTTAAGAAAAGGAACGGGATAAAGAGGCATAATGTAACAGTTCAATACATTACAGCCAAGACATTAAATAATCTCTATGATTACAGAAGGAAAGACCCTAGGAATTAAGTTTGGAAAGGCAACTTACAACTAAACTAAAAAAAAGGTGAAAAATCCGTATCAGAAGTTCAATTCATTAGATGTGCTGTGGATGCCATTAATAGCCATTAATTTCAGAAGTTTGAATTCAAAGAGAACCACTGAAGGGAAAAAGTGTAATCAGTGAAGTCCTTGGCATTGTCATTGCTCTGCATCAGTCCTAGCGATGGAGGCTGCTATGGTAAAACCTATTCCAAGCCTGCTTTCTTTAGATAATGATTGCTGGCTTGCAAAGTGAAATGTCACAGGAAAAGGTGTAAGAAAACCCACCTGATAACCTAAAAATCAGTAAATCATCCAATTTAGATCATACTTATCTGAGAGTTCGTATTTATCCGAGAGTTCAGTGATTCTGCTGAGCTACTTCACAAAAACATGCATGCTTTCAATAAAACTGTAATTATGTAGAACTGGGGAGCAGGATAGAATTGGGCCAATTAAGATACTTATTAGTTTAATTGTTTATTTGATATATCTGTTGAAGAAATACTGGCTGGTAGATTGAGAAACATTTGCACATGGCAGCATCACAACCTTACAGTTTTGTGAACTACAATAATATTATATAATAGATGCATCTCTACTCTTTGGAAGATCTCTCAAGAGATTAATAAGTAAATTAAGCAGTTGTGAAATGAGACTGTAGAGTCTCATAATGAATCAAAGTTTCCACTCTTCAGCACTAAACTACCCTGGAGAGCTAAACATTTTGAGATCTGAGAGTCGAAACGGATGGAAATGTGCTCTGCTTTGCTTCTAGATCATGCTGCAAACCTGTCCTAAATATACTTAGTCAACCTAAGAGAAAAATAAGGAACTTCAAGCATTCCAAATACAAACAAATAATAACAAAGTAAATAAAAAGTAAAGCATACAAAACCATGGACCAATAACACTGATTCAACTTTGTCTTGTATGTCAGAATGAGAAAAACATACTGTGCCACCAGAAATGGATAGAAAGAATAGATGGACCATGTCATGGATGGAACACACTGCTCAGAATAATAAGTGGTACGTAAAAGAAGTGTCCAACTTGTAAAATGCTTGTCCCTGAGGTCAAAGCCTTCAGGAAAAGAAGCCTGTTGTCAAGTGGCTTAAATTAGTAACACGGGGATTTTGTTCTGGACTGGAAACCTCTTAAGGGCTTTTAATTTACAAAAGACTTAAAACCCACTTGCATAGACAAAGGTTCTATGAAGTTGTATGGCTGACTTTTTGATAACGAATATTTTTCCTAAGGTAACTACACAATGAAAAATACCATTAAGACATTCTATCTACAAAAATAAACAAAACAATGAACTCTGAACTTGATGATATGACTATAGAAAGAAATTTAATTATTAGGAGATTTAGGTACTAAAGTTATTGGTTGCTCCTGCACTCTAGCTCCTTGGTGGATGCAAGATAAATTTTAACCTTCAGGAATAAAATGAAATATTTTTTTGTGAGTGAAAACATTATCCCAGCTCTCTATACTGTAGAAAGATGACAGCTTTCTCCCTCACATTTGTTATCCCCCCTGCTCATGGATTTCATCCAGCATAAAATGCTTAAGTTTCTTACTGAATGTCTGGTGTGCTTTGGGGTTTCAGTGTACTTTGATTTATTAATAGTTACTATCCCCAAATATATATATACACTTGACAACTTTTAACTCAATGGCTGTGATAAGAACCAGAGATTTTTAAAAGCTTGTAGCTTTTCCCCCCAAACAAGCTATCTTTTTCATTCGAGCAAGAAAGTTCAGAGTTAGACAACTGTGCTAGCCACATCCTTGAAGGTTCTCAACAGTCCACTGATGATTATGTGTGTTCAGTACTTCTGAAATACAAGGACACTTATTTTGAATTTAAAAAGCATACATATTAATTCCCTGGCCTCTCAGTGTAAATGAAAAGCAAGTGTTACTAAGTTATTCATAGTTACTGTTGGCCTAAGAAAGAAAGTGAAGAATCTCCTTAGAGAAACACGATTAGATATTGCAAATAGAAATAAATGACATTATCTTGTGTCATTTCTTCTGCAGACTGTCATGCCTACAAACTTTAGCTTTAAAGGATAAATACTTACTCTACATACAGGAAACTCTTTGGTATGGCTAAAGACTGCTCAGATCATTGGTATGTGCCGCAATAAATGTTTGTGTTTGGAGCAGAATGACTTGGCCATGATGAAGTGGCCATGAAAAATGCAGTCTGAGACATTATATGAATGGACAGTTTACTAGCAAAGAAAAATAATTTGGCAAACCCAGGAACTATAGATTTGCTAAAGCTCAGGAACTAATTTTAAGCACCATCAATTTGTTTCAGAATGATTGACATACAAACACAAATTGATGAGTAGGACTCTGTTTAGAAGTTAAATGAGATGGGCACAGATAGAGCTGAAATCTGCCTATAAAGAGTATGAAGTGAAACCTAAATAGTATTTATTACTGCATTATGTATGTGTTATCTGCAGCACGGCTGAAGTATGCACAGAAATAGTTCAGCACTTTATCTAAAAGATGTTTGTGCTCTACTAATGAAGAAAACTCGAGTAAACAGAAATACAGACATCTTATAGGTCTCAAAACACACTGTAGTTGAAATCTGGAAGATAGCTAGCATTGTAGCTGCATCTGTATCTCAAGAAATTACTGCTCAAATGAAGGATTTTGGACTGTAGGAACCACATGCCTCAAAAGAGGCTTTCATTAGCTTATTCAGGATTAGGATAATAATCCCATAAAACTCCTATTTTGAGAAATGGCTGTAAAGAATAAATAGTTCTTCTGACAAGTCGAAGCATAGCAGGTAACTAAATACTAAATTGCCTGACTACTAGTTCAACAAAAGTAGCCACAACGACCAGATAACTTTGTGGTTGAATATGCAATCAGCTCATGCAATCTGAGCACTCCCAGTGCATGAACAAATAGTTCTTACCTGGAAAGGAGAAAGTTAAGTAGGTTTCTGTTATCAAAATCTACCTGTGCTGTTGGTTTGCTTCTAAAGGTTCTCTAAGAGAGAAGATGGAAATACATTCTCAAGGAAGCAATGGATACTTTCTGGATGTTCCTCTGTAAACATTTTTATTCTGACCGTTGCCAGGGAATCTGGTGACAAGTTTTTTTTATGTCTGTCAGGTAGGCTTCTTTCCTGGAGGCTCACTAACTCCTACAGCTTTGCAGAAAAGACACACACAAAACGACATCCACTCCTCTGGTAGCTGAACTCCAGAACTGACTTTGGACACAAAAAATACTGAGAGGTGATGTATCCCTTTATTCCCACTGAGCAATTTGAAAAACTGTATTTGAATGTCCATAAAAAATCTTTCCTATATTTAGAAGAAACACAGAAATTATGGTTTTCAGGCAGACGGAGCACAACTAATGACTGATTTAAAGTCTATGAAAATCAGTGCCTTCTGTTGACTTCAGAATTGAATCTGACAGGATTTATGAACTTCATATCTGCTCATGAAGAGTGGGAGGAAAATTATTTCTAGCTGCTCTGTCACATGAGACTATTAAAATGTCATGCTCTTGGCATCACCCACGTCAAAAGAAATGGCATTATTTCTGTCATTTTCAGAGATGATGACAATGGTAAATAATTTCCCTAACCAGCATGGCTCTGGAAAAAAAAAATAATTCTACAAAGTCCTCTAGCAGAATAAAAAGAAAACTTAAGTGGAATAGATCAGTATGACTTTAGTAAACAAACTGTTACGCTCTCTACCAACTTTTTGTTTCACTGTTTTAAAGGGGGGAACAGACCCTTCCAGAGTGAACTCTATTAGCAGCTTTCTTCCCTGTTAATGCTTTACTACTGCTTTTTTAACTTTAGTAATGAAATTCACCCTGAGTTTCTCTGGAAGTAATTAGTTAACAGAAAATAGCCTCATCTCACTGCAACTTCTTCACCAAAGTGGCACCTGAATTTTTTGTCTTCCTAAATACAGATTTAATTGTATGCCCATGAAATGAATGTTCTAAACCTCACTGCTACGACAGACTAATCATCTTGTACATGTTATTATTTTATATATGGTTTATATGTTATGGTTTATATTTTATATGGTTTATATTTTATGTGGTTTATATTTCATATATAGTTTGTTTTGCATATGGTTTATTTCACATATGGTTTATTTTACATATGGCTTATTTTACATATGGTTTATTTCATATATGGTTTATTTTTTACATGGTCTATTTTATATAAGGTTTACTTTTAAATGTTTGACCATAACAATAATTTGTTTCTGGGACAGACTGAAGATAACATAAGTACTTGGCTAGTTTAACAATTCTGTACCTTAAAACATACAAGATAAGGCACAGCAGTAGAGAACAGTATGATTATTTCTGCTCCTACAATGAATTGTTACACAATTTACCAACCTGCATCTTCTCTGCAATTTAGTAAAAACCATAACAGACAACTTTTCCATTATTCCATTTTATTTCCAAATAAAATTTAAAGAACAGCTGGTAACTTACCTGTACAATCAGGTAAACATTTGTATCCATGAACTTTGCATCAAATGAGCCCAACTGGTCCTTTACGTACAACTTCATAGGCATAAAGGTACTTGAACTTCGTGTAATCTATCACAATTTTTAACATGCAGCTACAGATTTTGAATGTAATTATTTATAAACAACATCCTTTTATGAGAAAAGGAAAGTTTCATGCAACTAAAAAATGCCAAAACATTGAAGAAATAAAAAAAATTCTTACCTTATATGAAATGTATAGTAATGTGATTATCGGTATAGAATATTTAATCACATGTGTCTAAGAGAAATAGCAAAAAAGAGAAATTATTAGTTATTCTGATGGTACATTTACTTATATAATGATATATTTTACTTATATATTGATATCTGACATATTTATCATGTGGTGGATTTTAAAGAGTTTGAGTTAAGACCATATTCTGATTTTGGTTTCAAGTAAACCTCATAATACAGCCCCATCACAACTGATGGATTTATATCTATATACTTAAATCTATCTTCTTCAAAGTGGAAAAACACATTGAAAAAACACAATCATGATTTCTTAAGGTGGTGACTCAGATTTTTGTGGTAAAATGTTGGTTATTTTTCACAGCTGCATCTATATTGCCATCTAGTGTATTCAATTGGAATCGTTTAACATATAAACCAACAGAAAATAAAATACATTTTATTTACTAAGTTTACACAAAGGTACTTCAGAGATAGCCAGTTTAAGAGGACTACAAACGAGATTCCTTTCAGATGTCTTCTGAGTCTTGCTTTGGTTTTTAGACATAGAATCAGTGGGGTTGGAAAGGACCTCTAGGATCATCAAATCCAATGTTCACAGAGCAACAACAAATTTCATGAAGTAAGAATCTAGTGCTAACCCTCTGTGATGTGTAGAAATGAACACCCTTCAGGATAAGTTTCCATACTTCTGCACTGCACAGGCCAAAAGATGCAAAGACACACATGTGGGATGTCCAGAGGTACTTCATTCTGGAAGAACACAGATAAGCTTTTGCTGATCATCTGGAGCTCTGCTAAGCCAGGTTGATGAGAACAGTTATGCTAGAGAAGTTGTGAGCACAGTTTTTTTAGACCTTCAGGACTCTGAAATAACTGAGTATGGGATTGACTTTGCACTTTAAGTGCTCTTGAGAACATCTTTGCTCCCAAACTTCCAAGCATCTTTTTTTTCCTGGCAGGATTTTGGGAAATGTCTCGGTATACAAGCAGAAACACACCAGGGAGAAAAGAGATCATGATCCTATTAGTTTGTGGTCAGCATATTTTACCCTCTTATCTCCAACTGTCTAAAAAAGTTTGTAGTAGAATTTAAAATAATATACCTCATTGTGCTTAATGCCAGACATCCAAAAAGAACTGTGTGAATTAAATTGTAAGCAGCATCAGGCTTCAGCATTACTGTGCATTCTTCCATTTTTTCCACGAACTGGACTTGATTTGAACCACTAATTAAACAGAGGGAATCAAAAGAGTTTCATTAGGTTCTAGAACACATTTCATATAGTTGTTAAAAAAAACATTCTGAGGCTAAAGAGCAATACTACTGCTATCAGTCCACGATCTTATATTGTAACTATGAGAATTAAGCCTCGTAGCACCGACCTGAAGGAGCATCAGGTGTTTATTTTCATGTCTGGTTTTCTGGAAATGCAATGAGTTTAAATGACCTATTTAAATTACCTGTTTAAATGAGTTTAAACGACCTGAAAGGCATTCATGATTTGCTGCTTGAAGCAGCTACTCTCACAGTGCTTTTGATGAGAGTGAGAAACTTAACTGTGTTTTGTCAGCTGTCTCCTTGCTTCTAGAGCTGTAGATTTGAAGTAAGTTTACAGAAATGAGGTGTTGAAGGAGCTTTGATGTGTCTGGTCTTGTGAATGTACACGGAGGGCTGATCAAAATACACAGAAGCTGCTCAGAAGTGAGCAGTTTTTTGCCCCTTTTCTTTGGGTGGGTGCTAATTGAGAGAACTGGGTAACGTTAAAGATGAGGGTAATGTTTGGGATCACATTTAGGATGACAGAAAATAAAGGCTGTAGAGTTTTTGTTTGGTTTTAAAATTGATTGATGCAGTGCATCTTTTAAGAGGCTGGTTGAACAGTACCAAAATGCCTTGCAAATGACTGTGACTTCACAATTAACATAACACAGCTTTGGAATCAGAAAGTCTTGCATCCTCACCCTCCCTTTTACCCCATTTTCCATAAAATCTACAATGAGTCGCGTTAGTTACGTGGCACTCCTTGAATTTTTGCTTGATCCCATTTTACATCATCCCTTCTACCTTTTTCCCAGATTGTAAATGTAAAACTGAGAGGTCTATGATGAACCGTTTAGTTTGCTTTCAAATAGCAGTTCAGTAGTAATGTTCTTCTAGTGTCCTGTAACTTCCTCCAAATCCTGGAGATCAGCCGTGGGAACTGGCAGCAATGATGCACAGTTGCAGTCCACCACTCCTGCTGATTTGCAGAGATCACAGAGCGCTTAGCCCAGACTATCCTAGCTCATTTCTGGGCAGTTTGAGGATATCACCAGAGAAATCTTTGATTGGGAGTGCTTTGCCCAGGGAAAATGTAATAAACTAAAGAAACCAACATTGTTTTCTATAAAGACGCACTTCCTCTGCTTCTTTCCCCGTTCCCCCAAAAGAAAACCCCAAACCCCCAACCAAACAACCCTACACGTGCTGCAAAACTTCAACAGCAACCAGAAGAGCTTGAAAAGAACCTAGGGAAGAATGTTTCTTTGTTTTAATCTTATGACACCCTTTATATTTTTAGCTTTAATAGGAAGTTACTTAGTTTGCCTGATCTCTCTGTTGTATATCCTACTGTTTTCTTAGTACCCGTGTACGCTGCTGTGTTCAACTGTCAGTTCCTGAAGCTGCTTAAGAAGAGAAAATTGATAAAAATGTAGATTATTTTTAAAAGATATTTTACCTGAGGTTCCGAAAGGCAACAATGACAGCAGCTACTGTCATAAGGAAGAGAACGAATATGTAGACATAAAAAAGTAAAGTATCCGAGAGTCTTGAAAAAGTATTTAATGGTAGTAAACCAAAAGCTTCTTCACAAAGATACAAGTTGGCATCAAAATCTCTAAAGAAAAAGAATAAACCTTGTCATCAGGTAGTTCATAACTTGTTGTCAAAAAGGACTGAAGTTTTCTTTTTTTCCAAGCTTTTATAAAGCCACATCTGTTTGGATTGTTATGATGGAAACATGAGGTAAAAATGCATAATTTAGCTCAAAGATTTGAAATTAAAACAACACCAGGCTTCATTTAATGAGTCACACAACAACCTAAAAGTAGGCTAAATCATACCTTGTTGCCCCAAATCCAAATTTTGCCTTCAGGAATTTGAATATATGTTCATCTGACTCAAGGTTCAGAATTTTCTAAAAAAGGGGAAAAAGAAAGGCAAATAGACTAAGTATCAAAAAACTAAGCTACACAGAGTGAACAGTTTTTACATCATTTAAATGAAACTGCAAAGCAACACAGGCTTACTGAGATTGGGTGCTCTGCAATCAAATCAGCATTCAGTTTGTAATTATGGTCTTGTGGTCCAAACAGCAAGTTGTTTTTTAAAAATCAGGGTCAGTTTCTTCGTTACAGATAAAGATTATCCAGGATAAGTTGGTTTTCGCTTTTATTTCAATGGTTTTAGCTCTTTATTTCAATGTTTATCTCAGTGTTTCAAAGGTTTTAGCTTTTTATTTGACATATCTTACTAGGAGATGTTTAATTTCCACGTTTACTCAATTGTTACCTACTGATGTAGATCTCTTGAGACTAAAATGCAAAAGCAGAAAATGTGTTACTGTCACTCGTGTCTTCAGCTATCTCTGTGCACAAGTATGGTGTGGTCTACAACATTTTTATAACAAGTAATCATTTTTAACTGCATTCATTGAATAGTAAATTCAATGAAAAACTTTTCCAATGCCAAGCAGTATCAGAATGCAGTATAAGCCTACACTTGATAGAAAATTACAGGTAAGCTTTGTGATGTTGGTGTTAATTTATGACGTTTTAAGAATGCTTTAAAAACCATATAACAAAAAAACCTAGTAAAACTATCTCTTGTTTCTGAAATACAGCAAAATCTCATTGCCGTTTTTATTTAATGATATTACTGTAGATGATAAACAAATAGCTTTTAGCATAATGATATTACTGTAGATGATAAACAAAACAGCTTTTGGCATAATCTATTTTGCAAGTTGCTCTATTAAAAATTTTCTTACCTTGATGAATTTATTTATTAGAAGAGTCAAGCACAAGACTAATAGTACATGGAGGATAAGCTTCCCAAGCCTGTTAAGCAAGCCACCCTTTTTTAGGTTTTTCTAGAAAGAAGAAAATATTACTCTTTCAGTACTTTTTGGTATGTAAATGGAATTTGACATGTGCCTAGTTCTCACGGAGTATTTTGTTGGAGGAGGTCCATAAATTCAAGACAAGAGCTGCTGAAGCAACTGTAAAGTCCATTTATGCAATATTTTTTTCAGGATCCAAACTGCAGCTTGCACAATCATAAATGTTAATAGCAACCACAGAATTATGCTGTCTCATGTGCTTGTTTATGATGTAGTTAGTGTAACTGAATTCATTATTTGCTCATGCAATGTTTTTGCTGCTTTACGCTATAGTAATTCCTCTAATTAGTATTAGTAATTTCAGGTTATAATGCATATAAATTACTCATTTATCTACCTATGTCACACTCTTTTATTTAGTATTACAACAATATTTTGGTACATACCTGGATGGTTCTTACTATCAAGACAGAAGCATTAAAACTTATAAGTAATGATCCAAGAATCATGGAATTAAAGAACTGTAGGACACAGACGAGCATTAATCCAGAAATCTGAATGATATAGAGCCATGTAACCTGTAACAAGAATGAGATTTTTTTTTATGCCTACAAAAATTTACAGTCATAACTGCTTTTCTTTGAATATGTTTTATAATTTATTTGAACATCAACTCTTTTTACACAAAATGCATCATCTTGCACTAAGAGCCACTCCTATAGCTTTTCTCTATTTATGTCCTGAACTAGTTAGGTTAATATTTTATACCTAGGGGAGCCTGACACGATAATAAAGCAGATGAGTTAAACAATTGCAGAGTGAGGAAAATAGGAATTACTTCATATTTGGAAGGTGTCTTGTATTTTCTTCAGTCAAAGGAGTGCTTCTGTAGCTGCTATGATGCCTTTACGACTAAAGAGTTACGGCTCAGTGTAGTTCAGCTGATTTCTCTAACTTTTCTGAGTTTAGTATAGTCATTTTTGAGCTATGCTAAACTATTACAAATGTTCAACTGAATGCAAACGCTAAAAACCAGCTCATTTTCTGATACATTGGCACCAAAATGTAAATTTTACCTGCCACAAAGATCTTAAGTTCAGTTTTGTGTCACAGCAGTGGTGTAAGTCAGTATCAAATGGCCAAATAAACTCCCAACAGCTTTAGGTAGCACGTTTTGGAAATTAATATGGAGTCCATTTGAGTATAATGATGAAAGCTGGGAAACTGCCAGCTTTAAAGTCACATTAATTTCTAATTTAAGCTTACATTTGCAGATAAAGCAAAGTGATCTGAAATTGTTAAATAAATCACTTTTATTTTGGTATGCAGCCACCACATGAATTTTCACTTAAATGAATACAATCACTAACTCTCAAGTAATTTAAAATGAAATGAACATGCCCAAATCTTCATCCTACTGTAACTGTAAAGTCAGAACTTTTTTTCAACTAGGGTAAGTTTTTTACAAGGGCTAAAATCACCTCAGTAGACTTTCTCAGTGACACTAAATACAGACAGTGTTATTTAAAAAAACCTAAAACAATGTTTTAGTCTTCTGGAGTATGTTAGTCTTCTGTAATATAGTATTTTAGTCTTCTCTAGTATGGTATTTCCTAAGATTGACTGTAAATGATCCTTTAGATTCTTAGTAACACTTGTTTTACTTTTGGGCTCATTCAATTCAGCAACACAGCAGAGCCAAGGTTGCTATTTTGTGGTGAATTTCAATGTATGAAAGAGAACTGCTTCTCCTGAGCAATCTATCTTCCTTCTCTTTATGGTACAGTGCCTACATCTACCTTAGAAACAAGGATGCGCCATACTTGAGGCAAAACTCATACACTGTTCTGACTTCAGCTTAGGCAAAGACTTATTGTGCTCTTTTTTTGTTTGGGGTTTTTTTCTGGCCATTTCCAGAGCTTATGGCGTGATATTAGATCAACCCCTCAATAGTGTCAAAGCACAGTTGCATCTAAACAAAACTAGACAAAAATTAAACAATACAAATGAATTACAGAAAGTGAATAAGATCAGCTGAAAAACAAAAAGAGAAATGGTCTTGCTTGGATTATTCATTTTTACACTTGCGGTGTACATGCTGTGACTACTTAAGAGCACAAAGCAGCACAGTGTGTAATCTGTATTACTTTGGCTTAGTAACTGGTTAGTAAAATACCTCCAGAATTGTTGTTAGCTTTATGATAGAAAAGAAAAAAGCATGGTTATTTCCAAACATGATATTACCTTTGCTGTGGGAAGCATGTCAAAGCAGTCCAGTATGAATAATGCCAATGCTTGTATCAGCATCATGAACTGATTAAATTGCCAAGTCAGGCTAAAAAGAAATGTTGCTATGAATACAACCGTAAATGTCATTCTCTGGAAGGAAGGAAATAAGTTTAATTTAACTTTATAGTTTCCTTCATTAAAAAAAAAAAAACAACAAAAAAACCCCCCAAAACCCCCAAAACCAAAAAAAAACCCCCCAACTCCAAACAAAAAACACCCCCCCCTCCCAGACAACCACAAAGCACCTTAAATTCTCTTTCTTTTAAAACCATTTTAAAAACATTAATACAAGTTTCCTAACTGAAATAACTGCTTGGAGGATAATTACATTTGTTCCATTTCACAGCCTTCTATTTACACCTGTATTTTACCATTGCAATACCACTTGCAAGAACACAGTGAGTTCTCAAACAGTTTCAGCCCAGAGATTAACATGCAATATGTGTTTTACTGGGCTATAAATAGCAGTTACTTGAACAAACTGCTGAGTAATGATTTAAAACCCATTTATTTGTCAAAGAAACTGTATCACCAATTGGCTTTTATTCTTGCAGATCAGGACACGCTCCTGCATTTGTAAAACAAATTAAATCCAAAGAAAATCTTTAATCCTTGTGCTTTAGAAACTTTTCTCCTGCCCACTTTGTGTTGGTATCTTATGTATTTTAAAAACACACTACTGTTGTCTTGTAGTCTTTAGAGCTTACGTTTTTTTTTCAGTCCTGAGCACATGTATTCCTTTGTACTTCAACTACATTTACATTAACAGAAGGCTCATCTGATGAATGTTTTCAGCTTTGTGATTTGTGTGTGTATTTATCTACTGCTCTCAATGCTTATTAAGTATTTTGTCTTACATTTTACAGACACTAATTTCACTGTGCAGTAATAATTAGAAATACTCACTTCTTGAACAGGCTGTAAACGAGGTCTGAGTAGGTATGTGATGGCTGCTATCTGAACAGCAAAGAATGGTAGTGCCCAGTTCTCTCTTAAAGGGATGGTGAATTCTACTCTTGTAGTATCTATTCTGTACAAAACAAATAAGAGTTTCCTAAATTAAAAATAAAAAAAAACCCCACCAAGTTGGTGACAGAGGTTGCAATGACAGGCAGCTTTGTGCTATTTTAACTACTTATTGATAAAAACAGAGGACCTATAGTCTAGTCCCTTGAACATGCCTGGCTCTGAACAAATCATGGAAGTTCTGCAAGTCATCTGTTGTTTCAGTAGATCAAATGAGGTACTTCAGCTTCATGTACTGTTAAAAACCTTACACTCTAGATTAAAACTTACTTAGGAACACAGCTCGGGTCATTTAAAAATGAACAAAGGAAGCCCAAAATGAAACTGCTCCCAAAATCCAGCATGTGGAATTTTCATGCTATGGGTAATTTTACTTCATTTTTGGGGGGCTTGCAAAAAGCACATACAAGAATAAATAGGTATCAGTTTCTTCACGGTCGTCCCAGTGCACTGGATGTGTGAATACTGCTAAACTGATAAAGAACTTCTGGTTATTTTTTGAATATTCTAACATAAAAACTATGTGATAAAAGTTAGTAAACATTCCCAAAGGGCAGTCATTGGCAAAACCGGAATAACAAGTTAAAAAATAAAGAATTATTCCCTTTTTTCTTGTGTACAGAAAAGGTTTTCTAGAAAGGAAAGTAAGAAACACAGCTGACACATGCTTAGCTGGATGAAAAAAATACCTAGAGTTACCCAGTAGCCTCAGATGTAGTCCCTCTGGACAGAGAGTCTTTATGCAAATTGCTTTCATGGACTTATTCTATTTGCATAAAGAATAACAAGCTTCCATTGTTCATGAATTATTAGAAAGATGGAGAAAACAAATTTGCTCCACATATTCTGTAAATGGAAAAGATGACATAATGAAATAAATGTGTGAACTACTGCACACTGCATGTATTTTTTTACTTACTTTCATCTTAGGAGAAAGAAATGTTTTACCACTGTATACCTATAATTATTCTGTAATGGACCTGCTTGCAAAGAAACTGCTTCACAGCTGCTGATTTAGACATCAAACAGTTTGGATAAAACTGACACTATACTTTTATTTTCCCGATTAAGTTACAGCCTATGTCACCGGTCTTAAATTCAAGACAGCAGTTCAGTGCTGGCCTAAATAAAGGCAGTACTTGAATTTTTCTCTCCAAATTGAGAATTCTTCAAGTGATAAAGCCCTAGAACAGCTCAATAACCATCTTTTTTACTGAGTCTTAGTACAGGGGGTGTCTATAGGAATAAGGGAACAGAGAAACTGAACTTCTGATGATCTCTAGTTGTTGAAGTACCCTGGAGGCTGGGTGTGGGGCAGTGAGAAGAGACCTGAAGGACACATATGCAGGTTTATATTCTACCCAGTAGCACCAAACATCTAAGGGATCCTAGGCTGCAGAAGGTAAGGTACACCATCTGGAGATCCAGACACATCTGAAAGATGCAGTCCACTTTCAGAGACCAATTTAAGCCAAAGTTCTCAAAGTACTCAAACTTCTTCAAACTTTAAAATCCTGGTCTGCAAGATCAGCTCATTTCTGATTCTTTTCCAATTATTTTGTATTATTTAACACCCCCCCCCCCCAACATTTTCTGGCTAATCTGAACAAAGGCCCTATCATTTCATTTTCTGTCCAGTTAATCACGCATTTCAGGGTTTAATGCCTTACCTTTGCCATGAGGTACAAATATTTAATCAAATATTTAATCTCACTTACCTGTTTGTAATATACCAGCAAGCTGCCAGCAACCCTGAAAGCCATGTTCCACTAAGAAGCCAGCTTGTTACATACAGAGCAATGACATAAACTGCCTGAAGTCCAAACAAAGTGTAGATATAAAAATAAACGGGCTCTAGGTATTGCTGTAAAACACAAGAATACTGATGTTGACATACAACACTTATGGGCGAGAGGGGGAATTATACTTAATAAGGATGAAGTTTTGCTTTTACAAATGAAAAAGCTATCAGGAATATTTCTAATTAGGAAACAACTAAAAAGGGGAGCTTTGGTTCACTGCGCAATCTTCATAATGCACTTACAATCTAAAGCCATAAATAAATGCCTACCTGAATTGGAAGAATCCTATACAGAATGCTGAGAAACACCTCCTGGTAAACATTCATTCTTTCAAGTATGTTAATTGTCCTCACAGATTCAGTTTTATTGTCATATACTAAACCATGTAAACCTTAACGATAAAGAGAAATTGAAATAGGAGATTGTCACTTTCCCCTTCCATCTTCATTTGAACAGTGAATAACTTTTTTTCAAAGGTATCTTAGGATCTCTCATCAAAAACTGCAAACTTTTGAGACAAGGATTCAGATAGCATTACCTCTGAATCAACATGACCTTCTGAGATCTTTGGTTTCCCTGCTTCGAATGTGGCTCAGAGTACTAATTCAAGTACTTGTATTTGGTAACATGTAAAACATTTCTTTTTACACTTACATTCCTAGCATAGAATCTGTGGTACATACTGGATCTTGAGAACCATCCTTGTCAGTACTTGGAACACGGGTGATGTTAATATTGACAAATGTGTAGTCTAAGCAAAATTGCTAGGGAGGAACAGTTAAGTATCTAGAAAACATGAGACTGTCACAAAAAAACCTCATCAGCGTATTATGATTTTCTTGAAAGCTGCTCACTGTGTCATTTACTGTCTAGGCATACAGAAAAAAAAAAAAAATTGCCCCATCCCACAAACAGCTCATAATTCAAACTAAACAAGAGAATAAAAATGAAAGTAATATACCGAATGAACTAGCAAGGCTGAAACCTTAACAGAGATGAAAGCTGTCCCTCAAAGTGATTGCCTCTATCAGAATGTGAAGGTGTGGCACAGAACCCAGTGTATCATTGTGAAATTTATTAGAAGTATTTATTAAGTATTTTTAAGTATTTATTATGTTATAACTTAGTGGCTCCCTAGCATATGAACAGAATAAAACTGTCTCCAATATAATGGTTACACTACCTTGCACACTTACGGTATTCTTTGTTCTCAACCATATTTGAGAAAACATTAAAAATAGTCAGCTGGCAACACGAAGTAAAACTTACTTTACAGTTTACAATACCTTGCTGGATGGAGGCAGCCTGAATCATCTGTTTGTAGTAGGAATAATAAAGTCCACACTCTGTTCTGAATGAAATTTCTCTCTCGACTTCCTGCAAGTGAAAGTGCAATAGTAAATTCACTTTCCATTTGGTTTTCACAACCATAAAAAGCTGCCTTAAGCTCAAATTCTTGCTGCACTGGGGAAATTGCCCTGTACAGTGGCTTGAGTCTTTGGGTTTGTGCATTCTACGCAGCTTATTCAAATAAAGGTAAATTAAAGGGGCAAATTAGGGTAAGAAGCAAAGACCTGAGGTGTCAAGGCTTCTGTCAACTGCTGTGTGCTTCCTGTGATTCTGACACGGTGTTTAGAATAATTTTGGATCTTTTACTACTTTTTGTAGCACTTGGTTGTTTGCACAGGTGCGGTGGCCAACAGCTGGACTTTAAAACTCTGTATGCTTACTCCACGCATTTCTTTATCTTCCAGATGTAGATATCCCATAGCGTTCTGTGGCTCTGCCACCTATAAGCTCAATTCATTCAGTATGCTGTGCTTGGGACAGCACCATGGTGCCACTCAGAGATTTCAGCTGTCAGAGTGTACTGCTGCCACTTGCTATTGCCACAGCAAATGCTGTTTCTTGTAGGAAGCCAGCTGTTCATCACTCTCATACTTAAATTACAGGTTAAAGGAAAGGCAGTTCTTTACGTGATTTTAGGAGTAGGTAAAGTCACTGGCGTTAATTCAAAAATGTTCAAATTAATTAGGTAGACTTCAAACTACACTTCTTTCTTGGCTGATATTGCAGCCAGGAGTCTGGTGAGATATGAAAGCTCTCCCAGAGAAAACTGCTCTTGATACAGATCTTTGCTTGGGAATTTACCTCCTTTTATTAACTCATTGGTTGTGAAGACAATGAAATTTAACAAATTCAGAGCCTTGGACAACCACATTTAAAGAAAATGAGACTGCATGAACATGCAATCTGAGGAGAAATGATAGGCATCTTATACAAAATGGTTTCATTATGAGTGATCTTTTTAGTAGTTGATATAAAAACACTGCAGCAAATATTTGTTGAGCAGTTAGAAAGGTTTCTATCCAGATCTGAAAATCCAGTGAGATTCCTGTATAAGGCGTAAGCAAGTCATAAAGAAATTTATGTAAGATTTCTAAAGTTAACCTTATTAATTCAGCTTTCCTTACAAAAGAACATTACTGAAATAGCTGAATGTTGCTGTTTTCTGATATGTTTATGAATGCCATTCCGGTTAATGCAACCTTGTACAACATCTCAAGACTTTAATCTTTCTTACACGGTCTCATCTCTTTTGCTGGAACAGAATCAATAATATTTCAGAGATAGATGAAAAAATATGTTCTTCCCTCCTCTGCTCCCCGGTAGAGAATCTTATCTTGCTTTATTGTTTTATTGAAGTCAACTGTTGACAGACTAAACCAATATTAGTTCTGGTCTGAGAAAAATCAACAGATAAAAATGCATCTGATTCAATGGAAGTTCACAATTAAACTCTCCAGCTGCTCTATGACACACGAATCACTGTAATACCAGCAGAAGAAATAGACACTGGCACTAAATACTAAAAGGCATACACTTAGTAAAATGAGAATGCTGGATTTTAAATGAGCTCTAGTTTCAAATTCATCACTACTGAGAAGTTTTCCACTAACAAAAAGTGGCTGATTCTAAGTGCTCATAAAAAAAAAAAAAAGGAATGTTAACATTTGGAATTTATTGAGGGGAAGAGAGTAGTCACAGAGGGGGATCTAATTAGCAAAAATGCATTCAAACATGATTAATTTGTAATCCTGGCACCAGCTGTATTCAACCAAATGCTATACGTTACGAGACAAACACTAGTGAGTTTTACATCTGTTTCACGCTAAGATAACATCTGTTTTATTTATTCACTCACAATACTTTTCCAGTTCTACAGCAGTTTATACTTTTCCTGGTATTCCATGTCAATAAAAACATACAGACTTATGGGTAAGCATTATAAAAGCACGTTTATCTTTCTGTATATTAGATTTGGAAGTGTTTAACAAAGCAGTTACCACTGTTCCAAGGAGAAAAAGAAAAGGCCAAGACAATCCTCCAGGATATATATGATCCTGTACATAGTCTCTTGGCTGGTTAACCTCACACCCATCCCTTAGAATGGCACGGTTCCTACTCAGATCAGACTTTTGATACAGAGGAAAAGTACCTTTGGAAAAGTACCACCCAACTATTGGACTGCCCTCCTCTTGATGGCTTACATGTTCACTTTGCAGAGTTCTAGTGGGCTACCCATTTCCTCACCTTTTTTCATCTTTCTTTTATATTTAAAATGTAAAAAGGGAAAACTTAAGTACTTCAGAGAAGGAATCCTAGGATTCTTATCTTGCACTATCTTTTAAAAGATTTTAAATTTCCTATTTTTACCCCTGATTTCTTGCAAGCAGCAATTTCATTAAAGGAAAACTCAGTAATAGTATTGTAAATGTTTCCTCAGAAGGGATGAATAATAAATCAAAGCTCTGAAGTTCACCTCCTTGTGTTGCAGCATTTATTTGCTATGTGGCTTTGGCTCATTCCTGTTCAAGCTTTCTTCAGAGAGTGTGCATCTGAAGAAACTGACAGGAGAGGTGATGCAATTCTCCCCTCACTCCCCATTTTCTTATTTCCATAGTAGATCCCATTCCAAAAAGATACTATGCTTGAGGAGCAGCCACTAAAATGCTGTTGAAATTTACTGAAAAGAGACTAGCCATTTTACATCTGTAGTGCAGTAAGTTTTCAGAAAAATAAGAAAGGATTTTTGGCTACAAAATCTGGTTTTGGTTGTCATTATCATAAACAGAAATCTTTGTTTTAATGCATATGAAAAGAGATTTTTTTTTTCTTCAAAATTGTTTTGTCAAGATAAGTGACTATAACCTGTGATCCCTGCTAGAAGTATACAGAGCCACTGCTTCTAACTGTGGGATGATATCTGGCATTCCCCTTTTTTATTTTTTCATAGTTCTTGGAGTAAAAAAAAAAAAAAAAAGAATACCAATCATGTCCCTCTTTCATAGCATAAACCACTCTTCAAGGTCTGCATTTTCAGCTTTCCTGCTAGGGAAACAGTACCACATTTTTCTCCAATGAATGTGCCAAATTAGTAATAGCAGGAATATTTATTAGCAAGTAAGAACAAGATTCACACATCCTGCAGCAGCTGAAATCAATGCACTATTGAAAGCCATATAGAAAACAGAACAAAATGTTCTAAAATCCAGCTAACAGTTTTTCTAGTTGGATGACCCATTGCTGGAAGACACCCAAAACTGAACTGGCTTTCTGTTAAATGCAATTGGAATTACAGAAAAGTAATCATTGCAAGTGTAGGTGCAAGTTGTGACTTCAATTACTTCGAATGTAAGAGTCATGATTTGGCATAATGACCTCTTTACTTTCAATTTTTAGAGTTGAATACAATTGGCAAAATGCATTGGTTTGTAACTAAGCAATTATGGAACAAAAATTCACCTTTTGTACCTAAATGGTGTATGGAAAAACCTCTGTCTACATTGGTGCAAATGTGTCGGATAAACACTGCAAAACTCCTTCTACCGATGGACAGGATAAGAAGGTTCACGTAGAAGAAAAAAATGACAAAACAAGTCTCCCATAACATCTTGCTATATAAATTTAGTAGCCTACAGACCCTTTTGAATATGAATTCTTAACGTCTGACTAACTGCAGCTTATTGGAAGAAAGGACAAAAATTCAGGGGGATAACTTGTTGTGATATAATCTTTGTATCAGAGTCCAGGAACATAAAATCCCCAAATTTGCACTGTTTACCGAAGTAGTAACTGAAGTTACTAATCTGAAATGTATGTGAATAGAACTGATTTAGGATTTATTTTCTGTTCTCTGTTTCAGAGCAGAGACGATGCACTACTGTTGCTAGATTATACGATCCTGCTCTGGCAGAGAGGTTGGACTTGAAGATCTCCAAGGTCCCTTCCAACCCCTGACACCCTGTGTGACCCTGTGTTTCATAGGCGTAGGGGTTAATGAAACACCGAATGTGTATTAGCATTGCTTCCACTTCTTCCAAGTGTAATGTTTAATAAAAATAAAACAAAATAACCTCTGCACTTGCATGCAATAATTGTGTGCCAAGGATTAGACTACAGTCCTCCATTCTGAGAATTAGGGCTGGGGTATGCATTAAAATAAAGCTTATTGTTTCATAATTTTTAGAATATTCAGTCAACCTATGCTTTGGCCAAACTGTAAAATGTTAAGAGAAAAAAGGCAATTTTCCACTTATTTTTGAGACTCTCATATTGTTCCATAGTGTAATTGGTTCTTGTCTTTTATTTATTATATGGTGTGCTTTTAATTGTAAGATTAGCCAATTCAGAAATGCCGGAAAACACATACATCCATCTAGAGATACTACAATGTCCACTCACCCATACAGGCACAGAGATGTCTACATACTGCTTTACAGATGTTAAACTACAGATGTTAAGCCTTTCCATCTCAGCTTCACAGGAAATTGCATGGGCTCTTCACATGCAGTCTTCTTTTCCCCTACTACTCAAAAACCAGTGTTTTGTTTAAACTTTATCTCATCCATGTATAGGCTATTCTTTCTCTTCATAGTTAAGAGGAAGTCTATCAAAACAGACAGTATAGATTTCTTACCTTGCTAGTCTCACAGCCACAAAATGCTCTGATACTGGCAAGAAAACAAAGTCTAGACTATATTCAAGTCAACAGTAAAACCTTAGAAAGTTTTGTGTTAATCAAAGTGAAAGCATAGCCAGATTTTGTCTTGGACAACTGCAGCAAATCTGATCAGACTCGATAATGACAACCTTCTTTGTATTTGCGAATAAAGTGCAGACCTATTTGATCTGAAGCATTAACAAATTGAGAGCAAAGTACCTTTGAAACAGGGCTTGGGACTGAAGTGTTTACAACTTAATTGCAGCTACAGACTTGCTTCTCTCAGTGAACTTTATGACCCTCTGTATTAGTTCACCAAGACTAAAAATACTGTCTCTGTTACGTTCATACAGTGGCACAAGTCCTGTTTGTACTTCCAAATATACAATACCAGTGGAATTAATCAATACTTGCATTTAGGAGGAAAAAGCAAACCTAAGGTATATCTTTAATACATATACAATCTACCTATGTATTCAAAGGAAGATGACAGTGGGTACAAAACAGTATTATAGATATAGTAAAACAGCAATTTGTTTTCAGTAAGTGCCAACTATTTTTATTACATAGATCTAAATGATTCTGGGACAGAAAAAGTGCCTAGCATAGGAAAGACATATTGCAATGTATTCCAATTAAATATACATACTCTTTGAATAACATAATGCCTAACAGAGTGAATTTTAGGCATCTAAAAGGAAAATGACTCTCGTGGTTCTTTTATCTGATTAAATTTAGATATATGTACTGCTGCATTCTTTTCCCATGCAGTGATTCTAGGAAAAAAACTAGTCAGTCCTGGATGCTGGGAAGGAAAATTTTACAGTATAGATGTTGGTTTTACATTGGAGAATGTCTGAAATATGTTTTGAGGTTAGCACATTTAGGATAACATTATGTAAAATTAGTATTGAACAGCTGGAGACTGTGCCTAAACTGTATTACAAAATCCCACTATAAATACAACTAAAGAACTATAGGATGGTTTGTATATATTTTAGCTTTTTTTTTTCTTCTTTTTTTTTTCTTTTTTTTTTCCTTTTTTTGCTTAGTTTTGCATTGCTTTGGATAAAGAAGGATGATTAGCAGATTGTTGAAGTTCCAGATAGTGATCAATGGTTGGAAGAACCACAGCTACAACTCAAGCAGGAGTTATGTAGCGATGGTTTTAGAGAAAAAATGGGGAAATATGTTTATACAAACAATCAAGTATTTAAAAAGTGG
>JANIJG010022015.1:16218-31416 GCA_024611175.1 Megaceryle torquata | reverse complement strand
GATTGGTTTGGGTGGGAAGGGACCTTTCAAGCTCATCTGGTCCAACCCCCCTGCAGGGAGCAGGGCCATCTGCAACCGGACCAGGGTGCTCAGAGCCCCGGCCAACCTCCCTGCAATAGTGCCAGGGATGGGGCAGCCACCACCTCTCTGGGCAGCCTGGGCCAGAGGCTCACCACCCTCAATGTCAAAAATGTCTTCCTTCTTTCCAGTCTAAATCTCCCTCTTTTAGTTTAAATCCATCACCCCTTGTCCCATCACAACTGGCCCTGCTATAAAGATTATGACCATATAGTGGAGTTGGGATTGTCCCCATAGAGCTTCACCTATAGCAGGACCAGGACTGCCCACACTTAGGGATGACAGCAAAATGGGGAAGCGAGTGTCCCACTATGGTCACCATGGGTCAGGGTCCAGCTCTGTGACAGGGTCCCCGCTTTTGGGTGACCACAAAAAAGGGCAAAGCTTCATTTGTGCTCCACCTGGTGCAGCCCTGGGGCCTGACGCTGGACTCCTGACATCAGACCCTCATGCACGGGGCTTCTGCAGCAGTGCCTGCTGGCTAAAAGGGTTTCAGAAGCAACCCAAGCCTTTATGGCTGCACATTCCCAAGAAGCCATAAACCCTTCTTCATCTCTCCCTCTAAATCTGCAGCATTGCAGCCCCAGTGATGACCCAGCACCCGGCCAGCCATAGGGACTCTGCTCTTTTCTGCGCCGTCCAGCTCTGCGCTGTGTCTATTGAACACATCAGCGTGCCAGGAGGAGTGTTTCTGGTCCAGCACCTGCTTTCACTGGGCAGCATTGTTTCCCCAAAGCCCAGGAGAACAGCAGCAGCTCAGTGTGGTCTGATCCTCGTCAGACCCAACCAGCTCCATCCTGCTCAGAGGTGGTTGCTTCACCCCAAACTAGCTAATTCTCACTGCTTTTTTGAGTCTTGCTTTTGAAGGAGGGAGAAGAGAACAAAACAACCCTCGGGGTGAAGTTACCTTCTTAATTAACGAGGCTGAGAGCTCTGCAGATATTGTGCAGAAGGAGAGAAAAATAAGGGAAACTGGGCAAAACCGGAAAGGATCGGGTTCAATTGTCAGACCAATTAACCTAGATCTGCGCTCTCCCTCTGGATGAATAGCTCGTTATTATGTAATTGCTCAGGCCCAGCTCCTGACGAGAGAAATTAAAATCAAACACTTAACAAGGCAACCTGGTGTGGAGATGGGATGCGGGAGCTGCCCGGGGAAGACATTTACAAGGCAAAACTGAGCGAGAGCCCGAGCTGTGTGGGGTGAGCTGGAGCCTCAGCTTAGAGGATCTTGCTGAAATCAGCATTATCTGGGCTATTTGCACCAGTCTGGACCCAAAATGTGGCTGAGCTGGGGGATAATTTGGAAAGGCCCTGAAGATGGTGAGCAAGCAGGAGGCCCTGATGTAGCCAAGCACTTAAGCATCTGCATAATTGCAGTGTAGCTGCAAGTCCAGCTCAGCTCAGCCAGGGATTTGAGCGCGATATGTGGTGTGCTCTGCCAGGGACAAAGTGACTCGGGAGCTCTTTTGTCTGGAGAAGAAATAAAATTCATTGTAAGCCCTACTTGACTCTTTCCTCCATGCTCTCTGTTAGGACCTATCTGCCCAGAGAGGAGGAAAAATTCCCATCATTATGGACTTTTAAATCTATACCTAATAATAATTAAAAAAAAAGCCACTAATCCTAATAAATCAGCCCGAGAAAAGTAGTCAGTGTTGCAGCCGAGCAGGCTTTTCCATCTGCAGGGACAATGAGCTCACATGCAGTGGGAAATTGAAATGCATTGTTTGGGAAAGGGTTGCAGGTTTCAATGTTGCCTTCAGAGTAGACAAACATGTTTTCTTGCTGCTGAAGTGGAAGGGGATTTCCTTGCGGGAGGGTTGGCCCTGCAGTGTGTGAGGCAGGGACATTGTTTGCTGTGCAATACAAAGCAGGTATCTTTAAAGAAAAAAAAACCAAACAACAAAACACTGGATAGCCTAAATTAAGCAATTTTTGCTTATCCCAGTACTAGGCTGCCATGTCCATGTGCCCTCAGGGCCAAGTTGGCCACCTCATGGGGCTGAGCCCTGAGTACAGCTTGACTCACCCCAATCATTCTCGACAGCTACTTTAATTTTTGCTAAGAAACTGGGTGTCCCAAGAGGTCATAAAAACTACCACAGGTCAAGCAGAGACCAGCAAAGGGCAAGAGGAGTCCAACCAAGCCCTCCAGCAAGCCCCAAAGGCTCTAGCAACACATCACATCTTCAGGGATGAACCACCAGCATCGTGTATTTATTGACCTGCCCCAAGTTTTCCAGCTCCTCACCCAGGGCACAACTTGCAGCCTCCACCATCCTTCACAACATCCCTCTCCTGACATTCTCTGTGTCCGCCGTGCTCCGAGAGGGTCTGAAGGGCTCAGGGTGGTTTCATCCAATGCTGAAACAGGTTTAGGATTTTCCTGTGAATGCCCCAGGATTAAATTAAAGAGGATTTAAGCAGATGGTTGGTTCTCTGCTCTTCGTAGCTGGCAAAATGGGAACCATATCGCTGAACTGTCTACCAGCACTAATTAATGTTTGTAAAGTGCTCTGCTCTGCAAACTGCTGCCTACGTGCTAAGTGCTATCATTAGTATTATTACTAAGCTATTTATGCCTGTTCCAGTGCTTTCTCTTCCTTGTCCCAGTGGGCTTTTCCTCTTCCCTGTGCAGATGTGCTGAGGCTGGGAAGAGGAATCAGCCTTTCCAGGCTCCGGCTGGGTCTAAGCCAGGCTCAGGACCCTCCAGTTGTACCAGTGTTACTGGGCTGGAGCCACTGGCTCCTGGGTGAGAGCAGGGGACTGGAAGGCTCTGCCTGGACATGGGGTTTAGCATCATGCCCAACCATAGGCAAGATGGTTGTTTCACTGCCTCTCCTGCTTGCAAACTGGACATGATGCTGCTTCCCTGTCTCCTTTGTGTTCCCACAGGGAAAAGCTCCCTGTGCTCGTGGGGCCCATTTGTATCCTTCTCTCCATCACTGCACAGCAAAAGGTTTTGCAGGAGAAGGGAGGGATCACTCATCCTTCCTAATGACCTAAGAGGAGACCGAGACACGGAGGAGGTTCAGTGATGGATGAGCTCAGTTGTGGTCCCTGACAGGCCCTCGTCCCTGTGCAACAACCAGGCAGTGACATCTGCTGCCACCAGCAGATGGGACGGTGTGTTCCCTGTGAATAACCACCCTCGGAAGACGGTGTTCTGCAAAACTGCAGGATGGCTTCTCCCTTCCCTGCTCGGTGAAGCCTTCAGCAGAGAAACAGCTCACAAGAAATTGCGTCTGCTGCCTCTGGAAAGCAGGGAGAGGGCAAAGATCTGCTTATGGGTGCATGGAGGAGGCAGTGCTCCCCACAGCCTGTGCCGAAACCTCAGAGCACAAGATCTTTATTCCGATCAATGTTTCTGAGACACTGCTTTGAAATCCTTTGCTCAATTAACTTAATGAGGCAGGACATTCCTGAGCATCCCCATGGCATCTTTTGGATACCAGAGTGGCTTTCATGACTCGGTCTGGAAAGAAACTGCCCAAGACAAGAAATTGGGGCAGCACCCGAGAGGGACTGATGGAAATAGAGAATGAGCTGAGCCAGGTACCCAACCTGCTGCGGGGACACAGCAGGCAGCATCCCCAGCCCTGCTGATTCGGGATAGGAGGCCACCTTTGCTGCCATCACCTGCATAACCAGCACAATATTTGGGCTGAGGACCGGTGCTGTGCTTCTGATGGGAGGTTTAGAGCACGAATCATCTTTATTTTTATCCCACCATAACAAATGGTTGAGATGAAATGAGGATCCAAAAGCTGAATGTGGAATGCAGGCAGAGCAGGCAGCTCCTGGAGTGGGAGCAGAACTTACTCTGGCCAGGGCAGGAGCCAGCACAAGTAACACCAACCCACCACAGCCCGGGGCCAGGGTGCATTTGCTTTGCAGAGATTGTTTGGGCCAAACAAAGAGTAGCAGTAAAAAACAACTCCAGCAAGCATGCGATCAACATTTTCTGCACGGTTTGAATGATCCATGACTTTTGACCTAAGATTAAATCTAGTGTGTAACTGGTGGTTATATATTGAGTCATATAAGCAGGCTAATCGCAGGAACCCCATGTTCTCCAAACAGCCTGTGCCCCACTGGGCCAACCGCTCACGTTTTCTAGCCGAGGCATCCTGCAGCTTCGGCATCATCCTTTTAATTCAATACTTACAAAGCATTTTTTTTCTGTCCGACCAGTATCTCAAGCCCAGAACAAAACAAACCCAGCAACTCCATAAGCAGCCAGCCCAAGGAAGCCAGATTCCCTAGGAAGTTTTGCTGCTCGGTGGCTGCTCCAGTGGCTAGTAAAGGGCTGGGCTGATGCTGAAGCATTTTTCTCAGCAGGAGGTGCCTCTCCACTCCATCAGCAATTTTCCTGGCGTGCATAGAAATAGCCTTTTGACTTCTACCTCTGAGTGCAATTTGGGTGGAAATGAGAGATGGAGTTGGAAAATAGTAGCAGGGGGTGAGGGGCAGGTAAATGGGCTCTCCCAGGGTGCGATACCCACCTTGATACCTCCTGGGAAGGCAGAAGAGCTTGTCACAGTCTGGCCCTGGCTTTCCCTGAACTCATTTTTAGCTATTTGCACCTCCCTTCCCTCTCTGTAGGCCTGTGGGAAGCTGAACCAATTCACCTCTCCCAGAGAGCCTGGGGAAAGAGCCGTAGCAGGCTGTTATCAGCAACAGCGATCGAGTAATACTCCTGTGAGTACAATCCTGCGGGCTCACCGGGGTGTTTCCCAGCACCGGTGACTGGGATGGGGCTGGCACAGCCTGTGTGTGCTGGAGTCCTTTCCTTTGCTTTCCCTCTGTTCAGGTGGGCTGGGCAGCGGGGCCAGCCTGGGACATGGGGAGGACCCAAAGTGGGGCTGATCCAGAGTCTGGTCAGGTCCCTGAAAGGCTCCAGCAAGTGGGAAGTGTGTTGGAAGGAGTTTGGGATGTGGGGGCTCCCCCCCTTACCCAGGCTGGCAGCAGGGACCTTGCAGGAACAAGGCAGCCAGGGATGCACAGGGGACGGGAGGGGAGAAGGGTGAGGGTCCCACCGCTCTGGATCCACACAGGCTTGGGGCTGTGGGGACAGACACCCTCCTCTTCGCAGCAGGGGTGAATTAAGGATAAATCATCTCTTTTTCCCCCTGCTAGAACTCATTGGCTTTTAGAAACCCATCAGGTATAATGTGACCTTGTCCCAAGCTGGTTGTGTGTCTGGCTGCACTGGTACTAAGCTGCTCAAGAGGCTTTTCATCACCAAAGACTCTTTGGAAGGCCAGACACTGTCCCCAACCATCCCAGGATGGATGCTGGTGATGTGGGAGGAGGAGATACCTCCACCTGGGACCCCATCCCAATGGCCTCAGGACCCTCCTGAGATGCCCTGGCAAGATGGTGGTCCCGGGTTTGGTGTGATCCCACATGTCCCATCACCCCAGCTGTCCCTCAGCGCATGGCAGCCCCCAACCCTGCGCACCCGATCCCACCACAGGGACCCTCCCGTGTCCCCTTCTGTCCTGTCCCACCTCCCCAGCAGGATGCCCAGCTCCCTGCTGGTTTGAACTGGTGCAGGCATCAGCACTGGGCTTTCAGCTGCTGTCGGCCAAGGTGGTTCTGCATCACTTTGCAGTGAAAATAAAGAAACAGCTGGAGGGGAAAAATCCCTGGTTAGTAAACAGAGCTGAGCAACCTCAGACCTCTCACCCAGGAGAGGAGGAGGGCAAGGAAAGCAAAGCCGCCTGGGGGCACCCAAGGTTGGATTTCGACACCCTGCAGAAGACAAGGTGCTTTTATTTCATCTTCTGGGTCCCAACCCTCCCCGTGCTGCTACACGTGCGGCGGCAGCGGGGGTGGCTGTTTGGTCTGGCCGGAGAGCCCGTGACCATACGGAGGAGCCGGGTGGGAAGGGAGGAAGGGAGGGTGGGAGGGAGGGAGCGGCAGCAGCCAAGGGCCAAGGGGAAGTGGTTGGGCTTTGGGGTTGGCTCTTTGCAGAGGAGGGTGATGTTGCAAGAAGAGATGCCTGAGGGATGTCTCCAGGACCTAGTGACTCGGTAGCCCCTTGTTTCCACAGCTCTTCTGCTTTCCTTTATTGCTCAGGTGGTTTCCCCAAGTCCAACACCACTTCTGGTTCCATTCACTCCCATTTGCATCGCCTTCGGGTCACCCGGTGTCCCTCCTGGCAGTGCCAGCTCCTGCCACATCCCTCCTGGATGGGGGGAGAGGAGCAAACCCCTGAACTAGAGGCAAAAATTTGCATTTTAAAACTTCATGTCTGCTTTTTCTTTCCAGGCGGGGGATGGTTGACTCTGAACACATGCACCCTGTCACCCATCCTGTGTATGCCACCTCTGTCCCCAGAGCTTGGCCCTGCATGGCCAGGTAAGGTCACACCAGGACAGTCCTGCTGTTGGATTCCTTTGATGCTGGCTGTGATGGTTTCATCCTGCTCCACCTCCAGCATAAATCATGGCAAGCTGTAAATCCCTGCCAGCCCTCAGGGAACCATCCCCGGGGAGGGCAATGGTTCAACCCTGAGGCAGCAAAACCAAAGATCATGTTTTTCACAGGGTGGATATTCCCCACAGGCACGACCAAGAGCCTGGAGCAAGGGGGTGCTGGAACCACAGCACTGATCCAGCCAGACCCGTGCAGGGACCACTTAAGGCACAAACTTTTTGCAGGGCAGATGTTTCCAGACAGATTTGGTCCCTGACCCAGCTCCTGTGAGAATCCTCAGGAAAAGGGACTGATGGGGGGGGGTGTGTGGGGCAGGAATACTCAGCACTGGGGGACTCAAGGCAATACCAAGTGTTTTTGTGCTGCGCAGGGGCTGTGGCCAAAGGGGACAGGGTCAGACCTGCCCAGGGGGGTCTCTCCTCCTTCCCCAGCCCCTTTCCCAGCCCCTGACTTTACAAACCCTCCTGCTCCAAGCCCCAGAGTGGCTCCTGGCCTGTGGGGACCTCTCCTCACCCCGCCCTGGCTGAGCTCTGCCAGCAGAAGGATTTGGGTATATTTTGGACCAACCACCACAGGACACACAAACAGCTTCACACTGGCTTTCTGTGGCACAGGCAGTTGAGATCAGGCTTTAATTTTCCTAGTGAAAAAGAATTTTTCTCATTTTACCTGGGAGATTACCTAGGAATCTTGGACAGCTGCCACAGAAAGCCCAAGCCTGTAAAGGATGGCATGAATTTGTCACTTAACAATATTAAATGGGCTCTGGGCACGCGAGAGGGGCAGGTGACCCCGGTCGGCAAGCGCAAGTGGCTCCCAGGGAGTTATCAAGCACATCCCAGGGATTTACTGGGAAGTGCTGGAGAAGCCTCCTCACCAGCGGCGATTGCCACGTGTGCTGACATGGCAGGGCCCGTGCCATTCCTCATCACTGGCCGGCTCCACAATCTCTTTTACGGAAACCTGGCAGATTATTCCTCCATTTGTGGGTGTGGGGAGTTGATAAGGAGCGTGGCCGGGAAGCAGAGAGCTCTGAGCTCTTTGTCCTTGGGGCTGCTCTGGGGTGGGTGGTGGATGACAGTGAGGTGCCAGGTCCCCACCGGCTACCATGGGGATGCAGCAATTTGCTTTTTCTTCTAGAAATAGCCCTTTCCATACCAGAGGAAAATTACCCTCATCATCTGCTGCCTCTTTGCCTCTTGGACAATATACTGAGCAACAAACTAGTGTCAGCACTGTGCAACCCAAGGGCATATTCCTAATTTTGGTGGTTGCAGGGTCGTATTGTCCCTAATACCTGTGACTTGATGGTCCCCAGATCTCCAGGTAAGGACCAGATGACTCTGCTCGTGGCTTGATGTGGGGCTCAACCCCATTTTTCCTCATGTGATGGGCAGAAGCACAGCCTTGCTGCAAGCCACAGCTGCTCCCTGCACTCCTGGTCCTGGCTGTGTCCCCTCAGAACAGTCCAGGGCCACTGGCCAGTGGCTGCTTCATGGCCATGAGCTGGGTTTTCAGGGTGAGACAAGGTGGGGGCACCCGCATTCCTTGCATTCTGGTTTTCTATTTCAGTGCCCTGCACCACTGAGGGCAACAGTCACATTCTGCATTGAGCAGCAGCATAAACTCCCTGACCTCCCTGGGGCTCACCAGGCATGTGAGCTGTGTCGAGAGCCAGTGGGGTTTCCAGCTGAAGGTTGTCCCTTTGCCAGGGCTGCTTGTCCCTGTCGGTGGCCCTGAGGAGCACCCCCAGCTAGCCTGGCTGCAGGACAGGACGGGGAGAGCTCTGGGCTCTGCCACCGAAGGACAAAACAGGGACAGAGCAAGGGTGCAGTGAGGCCGCCCGCTGCGTTCAGGGTGTCGGAGGATGTGTGTGCGTGTCCCCCGGAGACAGCCGGGACGCTCTAACATCCCAGGAACAGCCTGAAGGTCCTGTTCCAGCTCCCAAATTGAAAACAAAAGTGCGTCTTGTTCCCATCCTGTTTTTAAAGCCAGAAAGGTCGGGGCTGTGAGAGTCCTGCCAGGCTGGGCAGCACTGCCAGCTCCTGCCACCCGCCCCGACCTCAGCACATACAGGGACCGCCGTGTGCCGCTGCTCCTGCTCGGCCATGCGGCTCCTTGCTGGCAGCACTGGGCTGGCGAGAGCTGGGGGCCTTCCCAACAGACTGCGTTTGGAGAACCTTGCACCAAGTTCCTGCTCTTGTTCCTGCTCTCTGCACCGTGTGTGGAGAGAGGAGGGAAGATGGGAAGGGAAAGCTGCATCCGGGAGGATCACACCATGGATCCCCTGCACCCAGCATGGCCCCAAAGCTTCCAAAGCCTTGCTGCAAAATGCCATCAGCTCCTGGGGTCTGCTCTTCCACCACAAAGGGACTTCCTAATTCACTTCCAAATCCCCCAAGACCCAGAAGGTTTCATTCTTATGAGATGGAACCATCATTAGAGGGGCTGGTGCTCTGCCAGCATCAAGGGTTTCGCAGACAGCCCTCCTGCTGGGATGGGCGGGGGAATAATACAAAGGGTCAATATGTCAGCATGGCCCTGCCATTGCCACGTCACGCTCTGAACTATCCCCTTCGTCCCCGTGCTCCCTGCCTGAATGTGCTGTGCATGCTCAGCAGAGATTATTAGCAGAGAAAATCATTAGGCACAGGGCCAGGAGCTCAAGGGACACGAGAGCGCTGCTGTTACTTGGAAATCAATCCCAGCCATCCACCCAAGATGACTTTTCTCCAGCCCAGCTCAAAGCAACTGCAATTTCTCTCCACTGGGGAGGAAGAGAAGGTCCGACCAGGGCAGATGCTGGACCTGCTGCAGCCTTGAGCCCTGGGCAACTGCTCCTGGCTTGGGGCGCTGTGGGACTTGCTGCTCTCTGGATCCCAGAGCAAACTGCTGCATTTTGCCCATGGAGCTGGACCAGCCTCCATAGCCGAGCCCCAGGAGGAAAATCCTGCACTGGAGCCCTGGGCAGGAGGCAGAGTTGGGCTTTGGAGCCAGAACCTGGAGGAGGCTGGGAGAATGTTGTGGAGGGGCATCACAACCTGCTTACCCCCTCACTATCCAGGAGTGGAGAGGGGGGTACAGGGACCTCTGGGCTGAGCAGGCAAAGCTGTTTACACACCATGATATTATTATTATTAGGGACACTTGCCCTGCCCGACCCTGCAGCAAGCAAAGCTCTTTCAGGGACCCCACGCCTGTTGTGCAGGGAGCAGCACACCCAACAGTTGCGGCTGTCCCTCCGAGCACGCTGTGTCCCCAGGACAGCTTTGGCATTCTTGCTGACTCAAGCCAGCAGGGTATTGACATTCATTCTGACCTTTCAAATCACAAGGATGTTCTGTCCTTCCTGGCCAAGTACAGCCTGGATACCCCGTGGGTGGATTATACTGTATATACAGTGGCTGCAAACACGGAGCTGGCAGAAGTGTTTATGTGCTTGCAGGGGTGCGGTGGTGGTGGGATGAGAGAGGGGAGCTGCTGCCAGCACCTGGATTTCCTCCTGGGATGCCTGAGCAGATGCGGCACACTAAGGGAGAAGGATGGTGATGGTGGCAGGAGAAATGCCAGTGGTTGGTTTGGTAGGGGAGGGGAGAAGGGGTCCTGGAAAAGTGGGAGCCATAACCCAGCCCTCACTGCCAGCTCTGGAGGTACGGCTACCAGCTTCCCATGCTTCCCATCCTCCAGCTAATTACACCTTTTGCTTTGAGAGAACACGAAGAACTGCAGCTAGGAGACGAGATGCAAAATCAGCCATGAGGGCCCAGCTGGCTCCTGAGGATGGTGCTTTCCCCTTGGCCACCCAAAACCCCCCTCTGGGCAGCAACAGAGGCTGTTTCAGTACAAAACAACTCCCCCAGCCCCAAAAGTTCGAGCTGGTGTGTTGCAGTTCCCAAAGGTGTTACAAATTGTCACCAACAGAACAAGCTCATGGTGCTAAAACATCTTTCCCCCTCAAGCATCCCCGTGCCCTGGCACATACCAAATCCTGTGTCCCAGGAGGCAACTCTGGCAGGGAGTGGGCTAAGAGTGGGGTGCTCGTTGCATGGGGCTGGGGGGACCCAATCCCATCACCCCTTCCCTCACAGCCCCTGGGAGTTGGAGCAGGTCCCTGGAGAGGGCTGCCTCCTCCCTGCCCTCTGCAGCCAGAGGGTTTTGGCAGAGGGCTCCCAGCAAGCAGGCTTTGCCATGGGGCTGGCTCCATCCAAGGCTGTCAAGGCCTGGATCCAGCTACCCCGCAGCCCCATGGCGCCAGGGAGGCTGACGGCTTCATGCTCCCAGCCCACATGTGCCGCTTATCTCTCCCCTCTCTTGCCCTGATGCATTTTTTCCTCTCTCTCCTTTCCCAGCCAACTTGTAGGACTCTTATCTCAAGCCCTGAGTCACCCATTCCCAAGGCAGGCTCAGCAGCATCCTTTGCAAACCTATTTCCAGGGGCTTGTGCACGGCATTAGGAGCACGAGTGACAATCAGGAAGGAAAACCCTTTTGCCTTACATCTTCATGCCACACTGACATCCCCAAACCCCTTCCAGCAGCCGAGGCAGGGTATGGCAAATGCAGCTTGTGGCACCGAGCAATGTCCAGCAGCCAGGCCAGGTGCCGGATGGGGTGCAGGGGGTGAAGCACTGCGCTCTCGGCTCACTCAAATGCTCACTCTTGCTGCCAAGCGAGCCTTGTGCATCAGAGCAGCCTCAGCTGTGGGCAGCTCTGCCTGGGAGGTGGTGGGTTCCTAGTTCTTTTAGAGCATTTGGTGATGGAGGAGAAATCAATGAGCAATCAGGGGTTTCTGCCACGTGGCTGGTTCATCCACCCTGTTGCTTGAGGGGAGAGAGGGTGGTGTTTACTGCGGCCTCAGCCCATGTGTCTCACCAACATGGAACAGGTCTGCCCAGTGCAACAAAGTGAGGAGGCTGCGGCAAGCCCTGCTGTCTGTAATGGCATCACCCACAATGAGGGGCACCACCGGAGCGAGAGCAACACAGTGTGTTTGAGAAGGCACACCGTGCACTGTAAAGGCAGTTCCTTCATTTCTAAGTGGAGGTGGTTTCTCTCTGCTCATCTGCCACCTCCCCTCCTTCTGTTACCCAGTTTACAAGCCTATTAACTGTTTTAAAACATTATAAAATTTAGCAAAGGGAATACAAGAGGGACCTCAGAGATCCTCCATCCTCCAGAACTCATGGACACCAGTGCCTGTGTGAAGGAGAGGGCTCAAACCACAGCCCTCACTGGGGACAGGCTGGAGCAGGAGACCACCGGGACACGACTCCCTGGGGTGTTGCCTGTGCTTCATCAGCACACCAAAAATCCCACACTTGCACACTCTCATGACCAGGCTGCCTCTTGGGATAGTCCCTGACCCGTGCCTTGTCCCAAATGACGCTTGCTCACCAGCACTGCTGTCAGCAGGAGCTCGGCACGGCGGCTTTGCTTCAAGTGGTTGGATCCAGACTGGATCAGCCTTTCCTGGCTCAGCGGAGCCGCTTTCCGCCCCTGAAATAGCAACTCAGATGATGCTCTCGGCAGCTGGGGATGATGATGCAAAATGCTCGTTATCCAGCAGGAACAATTAGACTTAGGGCAATTATCTCCGTAGTTGCCGAGAGATGCTGAACGGGCCGGCCGAGAGCCAGCTCCCGGCGTAATCCCCGGGCAAGAGAGACGCTGTGCTTGGCTTTGCCAGGAGCTGCCACTCCAGTGGAGGATGAACAAAACACAGTGGGAGCACCCGAAGAGCCTGTAGCATTTCCAGCCCTCTGCATCCCACCGGGACGATGTCGTGTCCAGGTGGGAGAAGCTCCTTTGGAGATGCAACTCCCTGGGGATTTGGCCATTTCATCAGCACACCAAAAATCCCACGTGCACATCCTGGTCTTGTGCCGGGGTAAGAACAAGGATGGGCAAGTGTTCATCTGAAAGGCAATGCCCCTCTCTAATGCCATTTGCTTGCATTCGGATTAAGGCAGGAAGGGGCTGAGCCAGGCTGGGTTTAGAAGATGGGGTGATGGACTGAATTGTTCTGTGAGATGCTCCCATCTCCCTCTCCGCTGGCTGCTGGCGCAGGAGAAGCCAGGCTGGGCTCAGCTTTATCCACAAGGTAGAAATGGGCAGAAGCTGGCTTCAGGCTGGATCGAGCCACAGGCACCTGATGGTCACCAAGCTGCTGAGTTGGGCTTTAGGAGGCATTCCTCTGGGGGAAAAAGTCAGGCTTCTGGCTGAGAAAAGCCCATGGGGTAAAGGCATAAAGGACAACTTCACTTATTTCTCAAATCAGAAGAACAAGGAGGGGGTTTCTTTTCCCCCTGCACTTTATTTGAAGCCCTTCTTTTGATGCTGCTAGAATGGAGCAAGCCCTGCTCCCCTACAGCTCCTCAGAGCCAAAACCCCAAACCAATCCCAGCCCGTTAAACGATGACTCCTCAGATAAATCAGAGTGCAGCCAGGTTGGGAGAAAGTTTTGGGGCCAGGTGGGATGCATCTGAGCACTGGATCACCAGCCGATGCCTGAGGGGTGGCTGGGAGAGAGAGAATGGAGCTGGAGGGATGCAGGGAGCCTGCTCTGGGAAACTCAGGCCATCTTCTATCAAAAACTTTATCAGAGGCAAGAATGCCACCACATCCTGGCCTTGTTTGTGCCGCGAGAGCCAGCAAAATTCCTAGGAAAGTTTAGCTACCTGCTTGGCAAAGCCTTTCTGATACGCTTTGTTTATTAGCAGCTAAACATTAAACCCTTGGCAAACAGGGCTCCTTGGGGCCGGGAACACCTGACCGTGACAAGCTGCACCATGGGCTGTCAGCCCCAAACCAGGCTCAGCCCCTGGTGTGGCCAAGGAGGGGGACAGGCTGCTCTGGGGGGTGGGGGGTGGCAGCACCCCGGGACTCCGGGCTCAGCTGTGGTTGCCAAAGGGAGCCCAGGGCCGGGGGGAGGAAGGCTCATCAAAATGTGGCTCTCACTGTGGCCACGGCCCTGCAGAAATGCATCTTTCCCAGGTCAGGAGATGGATTAAACGGTGTCTTGCTGGAGCTGGGTGGGGATTTCTCCATCTCCAAGCTCCTTGATTTGCAAGAGAGATGCATCTCCCACGACACCAGTGCTGCCCCAGAAACCCACTGCTCTGGCATATAAAACTATTCCTCAAGGATACCTAATTCATCTTGCAAAGCCCATGTAAAATTTGTCTGTTTTCATTAATTAGGCCAATTATAGCAAAATGATATTTATGATTTGAGCAAAAGACAGGTTAAAATCTTAACCTGATACCTTTTGAGTGGTGGGAAAACAAAATCCGAAGTTCCTTTCCTCTTCCAGTGCACTAAGTAAGCAAAAAGCAGCATTTTGAAGTGCTCAAACACCAGGTAATGACTTTTCCTGCCACACTTGAAGGGAACCTGACAAACACACAGACAAAGCCTGACCCACTTTAGCAGAATAGGAACCTCACCAAGAAATGGAGCACGGATTTCAATAAAGTCCTTATTGCAGCCCCATTAATAAGTCTTTGCTACGTGCACCCAGGTAAATTTCTCTTGACAAGTCCATCCTCTGAGCAGAGCGAGCTGTGAAATCCACATTGGGCCCATGCATGGGACAGTGCTGCTCTGGGACCCACGAGCACCGGGATGCACACTGGGCTGCACACTGGGCTGCATGAACACAGGGATGCACATTGGGACTTACACAAGGACGCACAGGGGGATGCACGAGCACAGGGATGTGCACAGGGATGCACATGCACACCCAGGGGTGGGCACATGCATGCTCTGGGATGCACCCGTGTGTCAGCTCCATCACCTTCCCAGCAGGCAGGGTGTACATGCAGGAGGTGAGGGAAGAACTCCTCAGCCAGGCCGGGTACTGGGCACTGGGCCCTGGGCACTGGTGCAGGCTCTTGCAGCATTGCTTCAAGGCCCTGATTGCGTATGGAGAGCACAAATATCTCTGCCTCGTGTGTTTCGTGGCACGTGTTTTGTGGCTACCTCATTGTTTGTAAATAATGGTAAGGCCGTTGCTGAGTCACCGCGCGGCAGCTGAGAGCCAGCAGGGATCTGGGACTGGTTTTGCCCAGATAACAAGGGCATTTCCCTTTGTAGGGGTAAGTTTCCTCAGGGACACCCCAAATTCACACTCCCAGCTCCTGCCTTGTGACTTTCACCCCCTTGCACTGGGTGAAAACAGGCTGGTAGAGCTCGAACCCAGCTCTGGGATGAGCTGGTGGGACCCTGCAGGAACTGGTGGCTCCCAGGATCCACCACCCCGGGATGCCCCATGGGCATGGCACTGCCCAATGCAGACTGTGAGCTCCAGAGCTGCTTGTGCCCGGAGATGGGCCAGGCTGGGGACTGGGGCTCACCCAGCTGCGTGTTTTCCTGGATCCACGTTTCTGCGTAGCTGACCTTGCGCAAGAAGCCCTCCATGCACCCCTTGCCCATGCACTGGCTCGGGTGCCTCCCGTGGGGTGACATGCAGCCCGGGCCAGCCTCCGTGTTTGCTCAGCGGTGGGGTGGCATTGGTGAACATCATGAGATCAATGGACACTCCCTGTGCCCTTGAATCATCCTCATTCTCCCCCTGAGCAAGGCTCGGTGCAGACAGCTGGATCTTAAACCCCAACAGTACTGGGGCACCAGCAGCAATGGGGGCGTGTGGTGGTGCAGGGCTGAGCATCTGGGG
>JANIJG010022015.1:0-16118 GCA_024611175.1 Megaceryle torquata | reverse complement strand
TGGATCTTAAACCCCAACAGTACTGGGGCACCAGCAGCAATGGGGGCGTGTGGTGGTGCAGGGCTGAGCATCTGGGGGCAGCCAGACCTCCGGGGTCTAAATTTCTCAGGCTAAAACACTGCTTCAAAGGATGAATCTTGGCTTATGACCTCCCCATTCCCATCAGCAGCCCCCTGAGAAGCCTGGGACACCAAAGCTCTCCAACAGTCCCTGAATGATGCCAGGACTCAAGACAGGGCAGAGCCCGAGCCCGAATTCCCATCTGGTGAAAACAAGGGGTATCTTGGCCAGGGATCCGAGCAATTGCAGGATCACAGCCATGATGTAACAAAAAGGTCTAATGTTTCTGTGCTGCTGACCAGAGCCAAGGGCTGGAGCTGTAACTTCTCATTTCTATCACCACCTCCCAGGTGGCCACAACCCTGACAACATCTTCCCAATTTAGCAATCCAGATTTGTCCCACCATGGCAGCTCAGCGAGACTTAAATAGAAAATTCAGGCTGACAATGCAGTGCAGGAGCAGGAGGAAGAGATAAAAGTTAAACCTTGTGATAGCCACACAGTAAAAAATGGTAACAGAGCTGGTGGCAACAGCACAACAAATTCCAGATGGTCCAGCAGCGAGAAGCGGAGCCCAGAAAAATGCCAGATCATCAATACAAAAGCATCAAGTCATTGTAAGGAAGTGGTGAAAGGCACAGAGTCACCTGGTGCTAAATTAAATAACTGGTGGTAAATCCTTTACAAATTACCTCTGGAAGGAGACAAGAGGTGAAATTAGTATAGAAGTGACAGGAAAAATAAACCCAACAGCATAACATTGGTATTGTAAAGGCAGCAGGCAGTATCAAAAGAGGATCCCTGGATAGGGATTATTTGACAGCTGGTTTTTAGGATAAGGGGTTAACTAAGCGTTCGGGTGAGCGAGGAGTGCACGTGATGGAGATCAGATGGTTTGGAGACATTTGCACATTTCAGACATTGGCTGCCCAGCAAGTGATTTATACAGGGAGCCACAATCCAATGGGAGGCCCAGGTTGATTGTTTGCTCTTCACGTTTATTACCAAAATCCACAGGGAAATTATTCTTTTCATTCAATGTGAAGTATCTTTGCTCCTGTAGTAGCTGCCTGATGAGGAATTTTCTTTGGTTGCTCATTCAAAAACTTCTGCTGAGGAACTGACTGTGGGTGAAAAACAATCCAAACTGAAAACTAGGGCAGAACTGCAGATCAACAGCAGCTCCACCTGCAGACAGCAGCTCATCAGACCCAACCCTCCCATCCGAGATGGACACCCTGACAGGACTGCAAAAGGATGTGGATGGGGAAGACCATGTTGCTGGTGACATCTAGTAGGAACTGCACTACAATGGTGTAACCCAGGTCACCAAATAGTCACCCCATGGGGACAAGGCTCTCACAGCTTGGAGCTTCATGAGAGCAGGTGAAGGTGAGGGCACACCGGCACTGCTCCTCACCTTAAGTCAACACTTGTTTGCACGCCCTGCAGCACATCTTCTCTTCCCTGCCAAACGTGCCCGCTGGGTCTCACCTCTCCCTGCAGTCCTTACCAGGGATATGGACACATTGTCATGGTGTAGACAACAGCTCTACTGTGCCCCTCGTGCAGGCTGACCCTCAAAAGTCCACGCAATCTCATCCCACCAGCATCTTCAGCGAGAGAGGAGCATGTGGAACCACAACCCTACTGCAAAGCAACTTTGCTCTCCCCTGGATTTGCCCTGAGACAAGGACAGAGATGGATCACCTGAGGAAGCTGGAGGAGTTGCTCCCACAAGAAGGGGAAGGTGAGAGGCAGGGACAGGGAGGAATGCCAGCCAGCCAAAGCTGTGTGTTCCAGCTGCTGTGGGAACATATGACCCAAAATGGGAATTAAACGGCACAAAGAAACGCTGATTGACAGAGGTAGAGCCAAAAGGCTGAACGGGATCTGCGCAGTCACCTGCTCCAACGACTGCCTGACTCACCCGTCAGAGGCAGGCGTCCAGCAGCCTAGCAATTAGCTGCCCTCCTTCAAGTCCAGGGGAGAGGTAAAACCAGCAGAGTACGGAGGAAAGCATCCCCCAGGGAGCCTGAATCAAGCCTCGCTTTAGAAACAGACCATGAAACGCGACAGAAATGATGAACTGCTCGGCTCAGCCCCACACGAAGGACGTAGCATCCTGTACCTCCTGCTTGGCTCAGTCAAGGACCATAAATACCACCAGCCTCCCCGCAGGGATCCGCTCAGCGGGACCTGAGCTCCCCCAAGCTCCTTTGCACATTCCAGTGTCAGTGCCTGAGCCGGGATCTATTCCTGACCGCAGGAATACAGTGAGCAACTGCATCTGCTCTATTTAGAGCAGTCAATACTCCATGCGTTTAAATGGTCACCAGCATTCTCATTTGATATATAAATAGCCTCTGAGTTTTGAAAGCAATTGGTTTCAAAAAGAAAATTGCCCTCCCAGTCACCCTCAGCCTATAACTGTTGAGCAGGGGGGCCTATTTCAAATGAAAAATTAAATTATGCATTTTCTCTAAGCCAGCTCAGGAAGAACAGCTCCTGACTGTGGCTGGTATTATTAGTGCTGTGATGCTTTGTGTTGGTAGAAGGGCTTAGACACAGTGGTGAAGCAAAACATTTGGTGCAGAGAAGCACCATCCTCCACCTCCCAGCCTCGACTACACACCATCTTGAGCCACCTCTTCCACTCACCGGTCAGTTCATGACAGTCTCATTTCTTCCCCCTCTCCCAGCTTCACAGCAATCCCAGCCCCAACATGAGATTTCTGCCTTTCTTCCTCCAGATTCCTCCAGTTTCCAGCCCAGGGTCCAGCTTGTTTTCCATGACTGATGTCAGCTGTGCCTCCTCCCTCCAGCAAAGCCTGGTCCCACATTAAGCATCTTTAAGGCATTATAAAGACCGCGTCCCTGTCACTCAGCTCTCTTGACGTATTGTCTCTGCTTGCACTGAAGTCAAATGGAGGGCATCACTCATGAAAAAACCACGTTGGAAAGCTGGGATCTAAAGCAGACAGAAAAACCCTGCCGCAGTTATTGAATTAATGTAGAAATAAGCAACTGTCTCCCTAAGATATGGCTGGAAAGGGAGGGATGAGCTCAGGCTTGGGACACTGAGGGGCTGGGAGCCACTGCCAGGCCAGCAAGGGGTGGCTCCTGGGAGCCCTTCTCCTCACCCTGCCCTGGGGATGCGGGACCCCACAGATTGTCCTTCCTCCCACCTCCTGTGCAGGGCTTGGGTGGGAGGGGGGGTTGTTGGGGGGGTCGCAGGGAAACAGCCCCAGCTTAGGCTCAGGCCAAGACCCAGCCCCAAGTCCAGCTCATACCCAGATGCAGACCTGGCCTATGCTCACGGAAAGGCCCAGTGCAGGCTCCAGCGCAGGCCCAGCTCCAGGCGCTGCCCAGCTCCTGACTCTGGTACAGGCCCAAGTTCTGGAAAAGGCCCGACTCAGGCCCAGGCCTCGACTCAGGCCCAGCCGCAGGCCCTCTCCCCAGCCTGGGAGAAGGCGCAGCGCTGGCGGAGCAGAGCGGTACGGGGCGGTGCGGCTCGACCGAGCTCCGCCCCGCTCCCCTCCGTCACTACGCGGCGCCGCGGCCGCTGGCCGGGGTCCGCCATGGCCTCGGGGGCCGCCGCCGCCCGCGCCGCCGAGGAGCCGCCGCCGCCCGAGCCGCCCGCCGAGCAGAAGCCGCCGCTGCTGCCGCCGCCGCCCGCGCAGGAGGAGTTCTCCTTCCTGCCGCTCGTCCACGACATCATCAAATGGTAACTGCCCTGCACTGGGCCCGACCCGGCCACCTCGTCCCTGCTCCAGCCACCCCTCTTTGAGTGATGCTTTCCCACCCCCAGCGTCCTCAAGATGCCCTGGACCGGGAGCGGGGCAACGGGATCCCCTTGTAACGATGTTTTCCAGCCATCAACACCTCCATGGTGCCGTGGGTGGAGAGCAGGACAATGGGATGTCCTCCCTCCAGTGATGCTCTCCCACCTCCAGCATCCTCAGGCATGCCCTGGGTGGGGAGCAGGGGCCGTGGGGTCCCCCCTTTAACGATGTTTTCCCACTCTTAGTATCAGGGTGCCCTGGACTGGGAGGGGGGCAATGGGATCCTTATTTCATGATGTTCTCCAGACCCAAACATCCCTGGGGTGCCCTTGAGAGGGACAAGGAGATCTTCCTTCAAATTACGCTCTCCAACAGCCAACATCCTCAGGATGCCCTGGATGGGTAGCAGGATGATGAGATTACCTCCAACCTCCCAGCATCTCCTTTTCCCTTTTTCTTCCATCCAGGGTTCTGGAAAGAGTATCAGAGGGAGGTGGCATGACCCCAAGTGCATCTCCACTCTGAGTCACACCAGTAGCTGGGTGGTGGTCAGGTCACTCGGGCAGTGCAGGTGTTCCCATGGCCCAGGTACACTGCCCCACCGTTACACGCAGGAGGAAGAGCATTGTATGTGCGTGAGGTTATTGCTCCACAGAACCTTGCTGTTTGGCTGATAACGGCCTCAGAAGGTACAGGCTGTGCTGGGGCAGGAGTGCTGCCCATTGCCGGGGAGCTGTAAAAAGGAGAACGGCTTCTACAGTGCCATGGGTTCAACTGTTCCCTTCCCGGTCCAAGATGAGAGCTGTAGGTGTAAAAGGGGTACAAAGTTCCCAAGAAGTGTGATATGTCTGTCCCAGAGTGTCTGTCTCTGCAGCCTGAGTCATGGCAAGGAAAGACTGAAACCCCCCTGACACCGGTCCGGAGATAGAACGGGCACGAGAACGCAAACCTTCTGATTTCCCTCATTGTGCTGGCTGTGGGCAGTTGTCCCTGACCTCGATTCTGCCTGATCTGTCCACACCACAGAGTGAGGCCGAGCCCATTGCCAGACACGTACATCAGCAAAGTGGGCAGTAGCCATGGGCCAAGACCTCCCAGATTCCTGTATGTCACCAAGCAGGTCACGGTGACCCGCAGAGGACAGTCCCTAGGGATGTCTCATGCCCTGTCTTACTGAACCATCCACTCCTGCTACCCAGCTACCTCCCTCAGCTTCACACACGCCATTTCTTGGGCAGCTCGAGCAGACGCAGGTACCCTGAACAGTGCTGCAGGCGGGTGGGACCACAGGGCCAAGCGGTGGGTTGTGTTGCCTCATGTCCCTGACAGATGGCAAACGTATTATCCTTTAACACTGCCGCTCGTCGCAGAGCCCAGCCCTGCTGTTTTGACACTGACTCAGCCGTGAAGACCTATGTCCAAGGTGACTCTGTGCTCAGGAGCGAGGATGTATCGCGTATGTTTGTTGACATTCAAGGACGTGTTCTTTCCTGTTGTTTGGGTCTGGAGAAAGTTTCTCTGAGCAGGACTTGCTGATATTTTCAACCTTGTACAGTCAAGTGGCATCGCCACTGAGGTCCCAGCGTGTGGCTTCATCACACCAGTCTGTGCTGGTATGATGGAGAGCACTCTGCGCCTCAAGGCAGGTCTTAAACGCGGTCCATCAGCACAGGCTGTGGTGGAACATTGAGTTGAATCCCATGTTAACTGCAGGCAGCTGCACCCTCTTCCCGCACCTCCTCACCCCTGCCTGTCCCTCCCTCCCAAGAAGAAGTCCCTTCAGAGCAGAAAAACCACCCGTCAGAGAAAACAAAACAACACCCCAAACCTGGAATAATTATTCCTTTGGCTCAACCAGCCGGACAGGCCGCTGTCTGTGTGGGGACAGGACCAAGGCTGCGGGAGACCTGGGGTGGAGAGGACATCCTCTCAAAGGCAGCCTGCAGATTAAAGGCAGTGGCAGCCCATCCTTCCCCAGGCGTGCCGTGGGGTTGTGCGTGCGCCTGTATTTTTCCACTGCCGACCTGACCGTGGATGTCTGCATAATGGGGATACATTATAGTGCCAGCTGCAGTTTTATTTAGAAGGGAGTAATGAATATTTTGTTCCAACAGGCTTTTGAAACGAACGGCGACCATCTGGTTAAAAGTTTTGCTCTCGGCCATGTCATGATTCCCCAAAGTTATAATGGAGCATCTCTCTGCCCTGGTCATGCCAAGTGGATTTATTTTTAGGTCTGGCTATTGAACGGGCTCCCAGTTTTCAAAGACCATTAGAATCCCGCTCTCATCATTAATGGGCGCCCTGGAAGCGGGGACTCGGTAAAACTTCTCGCTGGTGCTAACAAAGCTGTGGTGGTTACTAACGAGGGTTTGAGGGCAGGTGCTGCCTCAGTCAACATTGATCCTTGAAAAGCACAGGGCTGGCTGCAAAACCAATTGTGCTGCACTTGAAAAAAAAAAAAATTAAAAATAAGCTGTCGCTTCTCTTTTATTGGGAATCTATCCCCAGAGAGTCATTTTAAAGCTCCAAAGCACCGTTTTCTCTGCCCTTGGATACTCTCTGATACTTTGGGGAACAGTTTCTGTTTTCTGCTGTCAAGCTGTTTGACTACATTGATTGGTTTGGGTTTTTTTTATACTACGGCAGCAACAGGTCACAGGTGAGACTGAGATATTTTTTTTTCCAGGTGCCTACACACAACATACACATAACCCTCCCTTCCCCAAAGAGAGATAAGGGAGTTCAAACAGAGGGAGAATTTAGACAGCTCCATGGTAATGCTTTAAAGCTGCAGACAGGCTCCTAACCCCATTGATAGGTCCTGAGGTAAATGGATTCTGTGCTGGAAATTAGCAGGAAACCAGTTTGCCCTAAAGGCTACCCAGTCTGTGTGTCTATCTGCGCCCATTTTATTGGGATAGGTGAACTAGGTGTGTGTAGTTAAGATACCAAGAGCAGGAGTTTCCCACTGAATTCCAGTTTAAGCTCTGGTCGCGCTGGAAATGACAGTCACCCCAGCAAGTTGTTCACTTTCCAGTAGGAGAATTGAAGGGTGTCTCCATTTTCTCCCCTCTGCAGCATGGACAAGGACAGCCAGGATGTTCACCAGGTGCTGAACGAGCTCAAGAACAAGTTCCAGGAGATGAGGAAGCTGATCAGCTCCATGCCCGGCATCGGTGTGAGCCCAGAGCAGCAGCAGCAGCAGCTGCAGAACCTGCGGGAGCAGGTCCGGACCAAAAATGAACTGCTGCAGAAGTACAAGAGCCTTTGCATGTTTGAAATCCCCAAGGAGTAAGAAGGGCTCAGCTCTGCTCTCTGGGTCTCTGAGGAGACACCTCTCCTCCTGGCTAAGCAGGAGAGAGAAAAAGGGAGAAGTTTACTTCTCTTTTTTTTTATGCTTTGCTTTTTTTTGGTGGTGTTGCTGTGAAGTGGTGTCTGTGGGGATCACAGGCAGGTGGGACATTGAACCAGAACACGGTGTTGCTTCACGTGTGGTGACTACAGTCGGACATTGGCTTTGATCTGCTGTAGGACTGCGCATTTCTACGGGCATCTCTTCTGTTTCCTCTCAGGGTGGGGTGAGGTTCGTTTTTTACACTCAAGCAAGCAAAGAGGCATGATGTTTTCTCCTCCCTAAGGGTCAAAGTACCTCCTGGTTAACTTCAGCAAGAAAAACAGGGGCATTTTCTGCATTTTTTTTTTTTTTTCACTTAAAAGTGGCTGAAATCAAAAGGGAGCATAACAGGGACGAGTGAGCTGTTTGGCCCTGCTCCTGGGAAGGGTCTCTGGGGCACTCTCCAGTCTGTGTGTGTCAAGAGCGATTGCTTTCAATTACTTCTGTATTTTTTTCTCTCCCTCTTTTTAAACTAGTGATGGTTGCATCTGAGGTGAGTAAAGATTTAGAAATCCCAAAGTGCCCCTTCTGTGTATTCACTGGGTGGATAGGGGCTTGTGCAGGGGCAGGAGTTGGGCAGCACAGAGGACGTGTATAGCCTGGGCCCAGCTCCTGTGTCTCAACATTGCTTTTTTGGAAGCAGGGTGACCGGGAAGAGCTAAGCAGGGACTATCAGGGGTGGATTTCAGTAGGGCTTTGGGTGCCTAAGTCTCCTTGGGTGAGTGTGGCTCGTAGACAGTCCGTTGGGTGTCTGAAAGCAGGGGTAGGGTGAGCAGAATCCAAACAAGGGGCTTAAGTGACCTGAGTTTTTAGTTATTCCACACATGACTGAGTCAAGCTTAACAGGACGGGTCAGTTCCACATCTGAAGTGCTCCAGGGGCTTCCCACAAACAGGCACTTGAGCAGCTTGAACATTTGCCAGCTGCTGATGGAAAGCCCTTGAATGTTGTGTCACGGATGGATCCCAGGGCTCCCTGCCCAATCTTCTCCTGCCGTGAGCTCTTAGCGGGGCAGATGACCAGCTGGTCAGCACCACCACGTCTCGCCGACTGACGAAGACGTGACGGGACCTTGAATCTCCTGGTTTGCTGAATTATGCTGAAAGATGGTGTGGGTCAGCAGGGGAAGAGGTGAAAAACCACCTAGTGAAATACAGCCTCTGGTGAGAACCAGCCTCCTAGGGCAGGTAGTGCTGGTGCCTTCAAAAGAAGAGAAGTGAGGTCTGTTTGGGTGGGCTTTTCCCTTCCTAAATTAAAAGAAGACAAGTCTGCTCGCTGGGAGGGTTGTGACACACCTGTAGCCTAGAGAATACTCTGTCCCCACTGGAATTCTTCACTAGTACTTACTCTGGGAAGCTGCCAGTGTGTAAACTCTGTGTAAAGCAGAACACCATGGTAAACAAAGCACAATGTACACTTTTTATTACTGAAATTACCTTTCTACCAGCCATAGCCTGTCCCAGCTCAATAAATCCTTCTGTCTCATGCCTGGATGGTGGTTTCCCTTTTTTTGCCAGTCGCTGTTCCTGTGAAATCGGGGCACATGCAGAGCTGGAAGGAACAACGTGTTTCCAGAGAAATGCCTGGCACTTAGCACGGGAACAAGTTAACTCTGTTAACTCGAATCCAAGTTTCAAACAAAACCAAAGTGGTTTCGTTTGCGGTCTCGCTCACCCACCCACCTTAGCGGGTTCCATAGATTATTTTTTTTTCCTATGAATAGGTATTAAACATAGATTTATTCTGCCACTTGAGGGGAGAAAATGAGCTGAAGCAGAAACTGGATCCAGGGAGAGCTGTTCTTTGAAGAGCTTTTCCCCTTCCCTTCTAGCAGTGATTCCTACAACTCATTATTAGGAAGAGTTTAAAAAACCATCGGATGCAAAGGTGACCTTCTGAGCAAAGTACTTCCTTTACTCATGTTGCAAAACAGAAACAGTATCTTGGACGGGGGCACACATGAATCACTCTGTGTTGACATCATTAAACTGTGCTTAGTTAATCGGGAAAAAGCATGAAACACAATCAGCTTTTTATAAGGGGGTGATGTCAGATTGCTCGGTTTCTGTGGTGAATGACATGCCAATGCCCGGCATGTCACGGGGCTGGCGGGATCGTCACTCGGTGTTAGTGAAGTGAGGAAAGAGTCCTGGCTCAGTGACCTGTTTGAGTAACTAATTCTGTGTCTGGCCCCTCATTACTCCGTGTGGCAAGAACCAGGCTGCTTGCAGAGGCGGGAACCTTTGCACTGGGAGTTGGAGAAAATGGGGTAATAAAGGGAGTTGGAGAAAAGGGATTGAGTCGAGAGGCTGTTTTTAGCACCTCAGAGCTGGGCTCGGGTCTGGCTTTAACAAACAGGATTTGGTTTTGCTACAGGGCAGGGTGAGGAAGCAAAGGCAAAGCCACAGGTATCGTTTTAAAAAGGTTTTATTTGTAGAAAAAATAAAACATCAAGTTTCACCCACGGTAGAAACACTTGAAGATTTTTTTTTGTTCATGTCAATGACAAACAATACCTACATAAAGTGCCTATTATTGTCTTATTTAAAAAACCCTCCCCACTTCCCCCTGCCCTCCCCAAATCTTGCAAATCAGACAAGATGAATGTAAACAAGAGTCAGTGTTTTTGGTCCATTGGGGCTGTAACTCTGCAATGTCTTTGCAACAGCTTAGGAGTGTCTTCTGCACGTGTTTTGCAGACACAGACGAACACACGACACAGAGCCAGAGTCCGTGCATGGCTTCTCGAGTTAAAAAAACACAAACAAACCACCAAACAACAAGAAAAACTCAAGCCAAATGCCCCAAGCAGGTACTGGCAGGCCCCTGCCCTCCCTCCTGAGGGCAGTGCCCGAGGCTGGGTGGTTTGGGAGGGAAAGAACTGCCAAGGTCTGTGCCCTCCTTGCTCATCCTCCCACCACCCGGCAGCTTATCCTTTCCGTGTCTCTCTACCTGGAAGAGGCTGGTCCCTGCAGCATCCCCCACCCCACCGCCCTCCAAAGTCTCCCCTGAGCTCCCCAAATTCACCCCTGGGGAAGGGAGCTGATGGAAGTGATCCCTTGTGAGGAGAGAGGCTGGGGAAGAGGCAACCCCCTTCTCTTCCCAGGTGGGCACCTGCCCACCCTCCTGCCTGCCCAACGTCAGTTCAGAAATGAGCATCTTTCCCCCCCTCCCTTCTTTCCTTCCTTCTTTCTTTCCTTTCTTCCTTCCTTCCTTCCTTCCCAGGGAGCAGGGGGCTCCTAACTGATCACACAACGGTCCTTCTCCTTGCCGTGCCCACCACCGATGGCTTTCTCCCGGATGTACATGAGGTCGCTGTGGACACTTGGTCGCCGGGCGAAGGGGGCCACGATGCCGTACGCCTCCTCCGTGCTGCCCCGGCCACCTTCTTTCAACAGCTTTTTGCCTTTCAGTGCCTTCTTATGCAGGATGTCACAGTACTGGACTGAGACCTTGCGGTGCAGGTCTGGGCTCATCTCGCTGGGCAGCTTGGCCATGGCGAAGAGCGCCTGGAACATCTGGTCCAGGCTGCTGTTCTTCTTGGCCGAGATCTCGAAGTAGGCACATTTTTTGGGGTCCCCTCCCACCAGCTGCTCGATCTCCCGGGGTTGCACCTCCCGGTAAAAGTCCCGGTCGCCTTTGTTGCCGCAGATGACCAGGGGCACCTCTATGTTCTCCTTGGTTTTGTTCTTCAGGCATGACTTGGTCTCCAGGATTTGCTGCTTCAGGCGCTGCACCTCCTCAAAGGAGTCCCGGTTGTCCAGGCTGAAGACAAGGATGAACACATCTCCTGGGGACAAAGAGGGGGAATGTGAGATGGCCGCAGGGATGGGGACACACTGAGACCTGCTACCTAAACCATCTAGAGACTTGGGGAGGGAAGAACCAAGAAGCACCTGGGTCCTGCATCATCCCATCCACCCTGTGCAGGGAGCAAAGTTGCCCACCCTACGCACGCACAAAATCCCACTTCCCTCCTCCCGGGACTGGAGAAACATCTCCAAACTGGGTAAGAAAGCCTGAAATCTGGCAAGGGAACCCCCCCTTTCTTTCTGGCGCTCCCCATCCAAGTACCTGTGAGGATGGAGAGGCGGCGCATGGCTGGGAAGGGGTGGTTGCCCGAGGTGTCCAGGATGTCAAGCTGGTAGACCTCCCCACGGATGCTGTAGAACTTGCGGTGGAAGTCCTCGATGGTGGGTGTGTATTGCTCCTCGAAGCGGCCGGTGAGGAAGCGTGAGACGATGGCCGTCTTGCCCACCTTGGAGGAGCCCAGGATGACCATGCGGTAGCAGTTCTTGGCGGGGATGCTCAGCTCAGCCTCGCTGGGACACATCTTCTTGATCATCGCTGCCAGTTTCATTGAAGCCGGGGAAGGGGCAGCTTGTGCCGAGAGGAAGGAGAAGGATGAGGAGGATGAGGAAGGCGATGTCTGCCCAGCTCTCAGCCCTCTCCCCTCGCAGGAAAGGTCGGTGTGAGCTCTGTACGGCCGCCGCCGCGTTATATGGAGGCGGCAGCGACCGCCCCTCGGCGCGTCACGGCCCGGGGCTGAGTCAGTGCGCGGCTCCGCGCCCGGCCCGCTCCCCGCCGTTCCCCGCTGCCGCCCCAGCCGGGCTCCCGGTGCTGCGCAGCCCGGCCCCATTTGCCGTCCAGTTAGCACTCCCGGGGCTGCGCCGCCAGGTCCCGTTTCTAGTCCAGTTCGCGGTCCCGGAGCTGCGCAGCCCCGTCTCATTTCCAGCCCCGTTCGCGCTCCCGGTGCTGTGCAGCCCGGCCCCGTTCGCAGCGCGCTCCGGGATGCCGGTCCCGTTTACAAGCCGATCCCTTCGCAGCTCGTCCCGGGGACCCGGTTCTTTCCATCCGTCCCGTTCGCAGCCCGGTGCGGGCTCCCGGCACTCTGCAGCCGGGGTCGGGGCTCCCGGGGTCCCGCAAGCCCCTGCAGTGGGGTCGTTCCCAACGGGACCCTTTTACCGGCCGCGCTGCCCCGGGTTCAGACACTCGGGACGAGGGATGCCGGGTCCCGGACCCGGAAGGAGGGTGCTGGGGAGGGGTCCCGGAGCTGGGGCGGGCGATACCGGAGAGGGGTCCAGAACCCGGAGTACCGAGCGCGGTACCGCTGCAGTGCCGACTCCCCCCGCTAGGGGGCAGCGCTGGCAGCGCGGGCAGAGAAGGCAGCGCGGGCAGGGAGGACAGGGCGGGCAGCGCGGGCAGGGCGGGCAGCGCGGGCAGGGAGGACAGGGCGGGCAGCGCGGGCAGGCCACCCTCTGCACTGCCCCGGGCAGGGCTGGGGAAGCTCCACCTGGGGGTTGAGCCATGCACAGGGCCCTTCAGCCCCTGTGAGGCCGTGGGGGGCTGCCCGGAGGAGGAGGCAGAGGAAGGATGCTGGCAGGGGTGCAGGCACAGCACCGGCAGCAGCCCCCGGGCGGGCAGGGTACATGGTGCTGCTTTGTATCGGAGGCCTGATCTTGTCGGGTGCTGAGCTGCTGAGTGTCACCGGAGCTGGTCCAGGCAGCCCCCGACACAGCAGGGCTGCAGCATGTTCGATTGAACCAGCATCTTCCTGAGCACCCAGGCAATGGTCCTGGGGGAAATGGGACTGCTGTTGTGCCGGGGGTGTCTGCCATCAGTGGGGGAGAGATGTGGCCCAGGGAAAGCCAGGCTCTTCTTTCCCATCAGGCTGATGAGAAAGTTCGAATCAAAAATCTCCTGTGAGGATCTATCAGGAAAAGAGAAAACACAACAACAAACAAACCAAAAAACCTTAACAAAAGGTGATGCTTCAATAAGGTGCAGGATGGCAGAAGCCTCACCTACAACACCGAGAAGGACCTCGGGGACAGCTGGAACATGGACATTCGTGGCGCATGGTGCATTTCATCAGCACCACTTGGGGAACGGATGCTGCCGACCTTTACATCTCCCCCGAGAGTGATCTCTCTCTCAACTTAAACACTGTCTGAAGGATTACAGAGGAATCGTGATCATCTGTGGGATGAGATGGAGCAGCAGATTAAACAGCCCCTTGCAGCCCCGTCCCTGCCTGCAGAGAACCATCCTGCCTGGCAGCAGAGGCACAAGGACACTTTGGGGACAGAAAGTGGGACAGTTTCCCATGTTTATTGATCTGTGTGTGAGACAGTGAAGAGATTTAATAGCCGATTACAAAGCACGAATGTATCTCCCCAAAATAACAAAAAGATCATTTAATTGAAGTGGTTGATGGAAAACAACTGGAGGAATAGAAGCGCCAACCTCCAGGGGACAGACAAATCGAATATCTTGATTGGTGTTTATTGTTAACCATAAAACTATTAATAGTGCCAGGAACAGGTAAAAATAGCCTGCTCGAAACCTACTCTCAGGTTAACAGTCTTCAGTGATAGAAAATCCATTTGCTCCCTCCAAAAGGCTCTTTGGCAACAGCAAAAGCAGAGCACACCACAAGGCAGATGTGCCACTGGGATCCTGTGGGTGGGGGGTGCAACTGGAATCACCCTGCCAGGATCCCCCCCAGAACAAGGACAGGGATCTTGGGTGGGTGAAGGAGAGCTGACGGTTGTGGGAGCTCCCAGAGAGACGACATGGGTAATGCCAGTGCTATCCCAGAGTCCAGCTCCTTGCGGAGTCACATGGAGCCTAAGGAGAGGAGCATTACAAGGCATTAGGCTGAGTCCCTTAAGATCATCTGGAAATTTGTCTCCCAGTGGAAGCAGAGCACATTTGCCGGGAGCCGGCTGCTGCTGATTGATGATAAAGGATCCACCTCGCTGCGAGGCAAAGCCTTCCCACGGTTATGACTCTGTTAAAAATCACCACCTGTTTCTGACCTGATTGCAAATAGTCCAAGGCTTAAGCGGGGGCAGCTAAAAAAGCATTTCCCCCCACGGCTGCCGTACTGCCTGCGCAGGGTTTGATCCTGCCGTTTGTGGGGGGTTTTGCTCCTCACCTGGTTTTGGAGGGTACAGGCTCTTTTCTCACTCACGCAGCTGCTCGGTACAGCAAGAGCCACGGGCAGGCTGCTGTGCATGAAACCCAGCGACCACAGACACTTTTAATGGTATCAAACATCTTCAGCACAGATCAAGCCCCACATTCTTGCTATTCCTCTCCTTATTTGCACCCTCCTGGGTTTACCAGTCACTTGCCATCAAAGAAAACTTGTCTGGTGGCCACAAGCAAGTAACCGGGGAAAGGAAATTCCATGAAAGTCACACAAATATCCCATCGACAGAACATGTGGCTCCCCAGGGTCTGTCTTGGACGAACTGTACGAGCAGCAAAATAGACTTTGCAGCAGCACCAGCCTCTGCAAAAATCTAGGAAGCAAAATGTACCAGGAGGCAGGAGCGAGGATCGCACCACCCGGCCCAGGGACAGGCGAGCCGGGGGATACTCAGAAAAGAACAAGTACAGCAGAACATGACTTTGATTCCAGAGCGTGCTGTGGGGCCGGGAAGTATCATCACCCCAGGGCTGAGCCAGTCTTGGTTCCCAGCTGGGTCCTGAGGGTCCAAGTGGTGAAAAAGTCACAACTGGAAGAGCTGTTTCTGCCTTTCCCACCCTGTCACACTCCTCTCCAGGGCTGTGGAGAGGACCACATCCCACCTGAGCTCCTGATCTTTGCTGTTAAGATGCTCCACGTCTTACCGAGGGCTTGTCCCTTGCGCAGCAGCAGCACACGGCATTCCCTGCTCTGGGCCGGGGCTTTGCGAGCACACGCACGGAACCAAGCCCCCTCCCCAGCCTGGATTTCCCGGCTCCCCAGTTCCTGCTTTTCTCCCCCAGGATAGGGTCCTGTTCTTCACGCAGCTCCTCTCTCTCTCCCTGTTCAGTGTACAGCACACCAGCACGCTGCTCCTCAGCCCGCTCACAAATAACCAGCGTGGGCTGTGCAATTCCCAGCACTGCTGGTGAACAGCGGGGGCCTGTGGGACCCCAAATCCTCCCCTGGGATCGGAGAAGGAGCAAGGGGCTGGAGGAAGAGGGGAGCAGCTGGGTAGGGAAGGGAAGAGAAGCTTTAGCTATAGCTCTTGTATGTCCCCCTGGGGAAAAGCATCTGATTAAATCAAGATGCAGCATCCAAGTTTGCTATTCATTCCCTATATTATTAGCTTGTCTCATTTTATTAAATCTCCTTTAAGGCTTTTTCAAAAGAAGCACGTAATTCACAACATATAATTTTCCCCAGATGAGATACGATGCCGAAGTGGGATGCTCTGTCACTGGGGACCAGGGGGTGGGTTTATTTGTTTCCTTCTCCCACCCCCTACTTCTTTAGCAACACTTTTCATGTCTCTTGACTCCTTTTAGCATTTGGAATTAGATTAATACAGAATTTGAAAGCCAGAGACATGTCTCAAATCCCCAATTCTTTGAGTCATCCAAGCAAGGGCTGGTGAGAGCTCCCTTGGAGATGCCGTCCCTGTGCCCAGCACGATGCAGCTCCCAGAGCAGGTTTGTGCCATGCCATGGACTCTGGACTTTCTGCATCTGCTCCCCTCTCCCATCCTTGGTGTGGGCTTGCTGTGGTAAACTCACCAAGAGCCCAGGGCAGGGGCTGAACCCCTGTATTGTGGTGCAAAGCCAGAGAAGCATCGTGCTCTGGCAGGTCGCTCGGTGCCGCCGCTTTCCTCACCGGCAGCGCAAACACGCGTCGGATGGCTGAGAACGTGGCGAGAGCTGGGCTTTTGGTGGTACCACTGTGCAGGGAACTTGGGGATGGTGCCTCACTCTCCTGCCACGGAAACATCTCCCTTCTGAGTGCACTGAAGTGACATTAACCTGTTATAGAATCTTTGGCTGGGTTGGGTGGGAAGGGACCTTTCAAGCTCATCTGGTCCAACCCCCTGCAGGGAGCAGGGCCATCTGCAACCAGAGCAGG
>JANIJG010022014.1:18616-33411 GCA_024611175.1 Megaceryle torquata | reverse complement strand
CACTAGGGCAGAGTAGATGGGGAGGAGAACCTCCTGCAACCTGCTGGTCAGACGCTTCTTAACGCAGCCCAGGATACCATTGGCTTTCTTGGCTACCAGGGAACATCACTGGCTCATAATGAACTTCTTGTCCACTTGTTGTGAGGGCAAAAGTTAACCCATCTTGATTCAGAGGAGGAGGTGTCACAGGAAGGTGACGGTGGTATATTTAAAACTCATCATATTTTCTCTTTTTTTTCCCATTGATAATCAGTCAGTGTCACCCTCCTACCATGATCTTGACTGAGTTTTCCAAGACTATTAACTATAAAAGATGGCCATATGACAGATCCAACCTTATGTCCTGCAGTAGGGCAAGGAGGGCTTTTAACACAATCCCTCCCTGGCTCCAGCTGCAATTTTAGGTACTGTTTAAGCCTCTGAAAATCCCAGTGTTAATGTAATGGTGGAGATTGTGTCTCTGCCTTCTGTCAGTTCAAACAGGCATCTAAGACAGGTCCACAAAATGTAAATCTATTAATGGTGTTAATTTAATGAAACCTGCAGCAGATGCAAAAGCTGTCACCTGATTAAATCACTTTTAAATTAGTGCTGTTAGCTGTAGAAATAAATGGGATCTCAGCCTTGGTGGAACATGCATGGAAAGCACACCTAGCAAATGTAGCCAGGGCAGTGCCAACCTGTGGCACGTCCAGGCTGTCATAAATCATAGAATCATTTTGGTTGGAAAAGACCTTTAAGATCATTGAGTCCAACAGTTTACCTAACACCACCTATCCCACCACTCAGCCATGCCTCTAAGCACCTCATCTACACATCTTTTAAATATCTCTGTGGATGGTGACTCCACCACTGCCTTGGGCAGCCTGTTCCAGAGCTTGACAACCCTTTCAATGAAGTCTTTCCTCATGTCCAACCTAAGCCTCCCCTGGCGCAACTTGAGCCCACGTCCTCTTGTCTAATCACTTGTTATGTGGGAGAAGAGACAAACCCCCACTTGGCTACAGCCTCCGTTCAGGTAGTTGTAAAGAGCAAGAAGGTCTCCCCTGAGCCTCCTTTTCTCCAGACTAAAAATGATTCACTGCAAGGCATAGCCAAATGTACTGTTGTCGTAGCTCCACCTATATCAGTACAGTCCCAACAGGAACCACAGAATCGTTATGGTTGGAAAACACCTTTAAGATCATCAAGTCCAAGCATTATCTACTCTACCAGGGCCACTACTACACCCTATTCTTGAGCACCATAGCTAGATGGCTTTTAAATACATCCAGGGATGGAGATTCAACCACTTCCCTGGGCAGCATGTTCCAGTCTTTGATTACCCTTTCGATAGAGAAGTTTTTACTAATGTCCAACCTAAACCTCCCCTGGCACAACATGATGCATTTCCTCTTGTGCTATCAGTTGTGAATTATGAGAAGAGACCAATATCCACCTCTCTACAACCTTCTTTCAAGCCGTTGTAGAGCACAATAAAGTCTACCCTCAGGAGAAACCTTGGTTTTTAGTCTTGTCTGCAAGAAATGAAATAAGACAAACAAATAAACAAACAAAAAAAACCACAAGCAAAATCTTCTCTTCCTTTAAAAATTCTCTCTTCTCAAGGCAACAGTCACTTTACCAGCCCCAAGTGGCTGCCCCATTCTCACTGCTGCAATTCCCGAGGAGCTCACCAGCAGCAGCAGTGACTCACATGGATTCTGCAAAGCCTCCCGCGTTGTTGAAGCTCTGACCAGTATCTTCCACTTCATAAGACAGTGTTCCTCTTGTTCTGTAATGGGAAGTTGGAAGTCGACCAGAGGCCCATTTGACAGTGCCTCTGTCTGAGGAGCAGGCTCGGACAGCAGCTCTGCTGGGTGCCCTCTCTCTTTCACTGGGATTTTTCTCAGGGCTGATTGAGGTTCAGCACTGCCCAGCTTGGAATGAACAGATTCAATGAGCTAAGGGAGCCAGACAAGCAACTAGAGTATGTGGGGGCCTCCTTTTAAATCTGAGAGTGTGACCCACCTGTTTGAACTGTGCTTTAACTTACCAACTTCTGAAGAATCACTGTTTTGTAAAAACGAGGTTTCTATATGGCTTCTGTGTACTGAAAACCAGAAAAAACAGTCATACCCTTGTAAAGGTTTTAGTAACTTTCTCCTACACGCCCCTGCTCATGCGTCACGTTTTCATGTGCCTGTTCTGCGAGCCTGGCAATGACTAGCAAAATGCCCACTGCTGGCTACTGCAGAAGTGCATGAAGGCACCAGAACTGTATAGTACATCTAAATGTTAGGGGAAAAAATATATAATTATAGAACAGGTTACATGTTGCAAAAAGTTAATGGACTTTTCAATGGAAAACTGTGATGCTCACATTACTGTGAGCCATGATTTTCCTTTTTTATTTTGAGAAACTCAGTAAAAATTACTTCTTTTTCCCATCACTGCATTTTCCCTGTGATGAAAAATGGTGATTTTAATAGGATGTTAATGATAAGAGGGTGTGTGATCCATCAGCCTTCTAGAGGTACAACCACCATCTTATTTATTTATATTTATAAGCTTAGAAGGGGAAATAAAAATAATAATTCCTAGGTGTGGGTTATACCTACGCAAAATTAGGGGTGTGAGGGAGCAGGGTGAAGACCACAAAGAGTGAAGACAGGGTGTGTGTGAGGACTGTGTGTCCTTTTGGAAGTGGGTGATTCATTCTGCTGTAGTCCAGATGCTCATAAATCTCCCAACCTGGTGAAGCAAGACGTGCCTTGAAACAAAATGCTGCTTAATATGAGATTGCTGCCACATAAGCAAAATGAAAGTTGGCTGAACATAACCACATCATGCTTTTGGAGACCTTAGTTCCCAGCTGAGCTCACCCATAGACAAACTAAGAAATGATGGTGAAGTGAATGATGGTTTTCACAGTGTAGCTACAGATAGATACCTGGCTCCAACAGTCTTGTTCCCACTTCAATCATTTCACGTGGACCAAACCCAAAACTAGGTTGAATGCAAACTAATGCCCTTTCTTCTTCATTTGCATCCCTTTGGCCACTGATTGGTCTCAGTTTTATTTAGCACACCAGGAAGGTCTTCTTGTACGTAGGCTGACTTCCCCCCACTTTTCCTATCCCATTTGAGAGCTTTGCTGGGACACCAGTTATGAACACAAGGACAGCTGAACCTCAACAGCATACCTCTGAACACAAGCTTACTCTTGGCAGCACTCAGCTGGGCGGCTTTCCCTTCACACTTCCTGCTGGGGGTCTGGCCAGGGGTCAGTCGCATCCTTGGACATCCCTTTTTAAAAATGCTGAGCCCTGAAAAAAACTCATCACTTTCAAGTTCTGTTTTTCTAGCTTGTAGCCTCTCTTCTGAAGTGGAGGGGAAAATGAAAGTCAAAGAAAAAGAAAAAAAAAAAAAAAAAGACTGATTCAGGTTTTGGCTCTCCTCTCACTTAACATTCCACACTTGCACATGAAAGGGATTTTTTTTAGCAAACCAGAGCAAGTCAAAATAACAAACACAAACAATTACCAAAAAAAAAAATGCCTCGCTCACTAGTTTTTCTGACTGCTGCTAGTGGCTTAAGTGAGAGGTTGGTTCATTGCCTAATCTTGAGCTCAGAAAAAGACAGTTCATCTTTAAGTTTACACTGTTATTGGCCCAACTACAGAGGATAAGATTTCCCTTAAGTCTTTGCCCAAGGCCTGATGAGGACTCCAAAAATAACAAGTCGCCTTGAGGCTGGAAATTTTGGTTCAGAGAGATTTTGTTCATGTTCCATAAATGATACGCAAATATTCATCCGAGTGGATTGAAAATGCTTAAAAGCTACATAACCTAGTGAACGAGACCAATCCTGAGATGGAAATAATTTACTTAATTCTTTGCAGCACCACTGTCACTCCCAGCCATCTGTTAGCTGGGACTGCTGATAATCTATTAAGCAGCTTGAGAGATGAAACCTCCCGAAAGCAGAGATCACAAAGAGTTCACTTATTTCTTTGCAATAGAAAAGGAAGTGGGTGGGGAAAAGGGATGAAAGGATGAAACACAGCCCGTACTCAGCTGGCTTCAGGATGAAAGCTTGACTCTAAAAAAACCCTGGTAATTTCATACCTCCATAATGAGAAATGGTGTCAAAGATGTGGAGTGAGTAGCAGTCAGAGGTGTTCTGTGAGCCTGATTATCTTCATTACATGGGAGCCTGTAATTTTAATGCAAGGGGTATTCTCTAGGCCTGTGGATTTGCCAAGTAGCCTGGTCAGGATGTTGAGAATCCTGATTTTTTAATAGTAGCTAACAGAACACTGCAAGAAAAGCAGCAGAAATGGATTTCCCATTCATTTGGGGACTGACTTGCTCCCGCAGGAAACACCAAAACTCTTCCCCTGCAATGGGTTCAGTACTGAGGTACTCGGTCTCAGTGACATCTGTAGCAGTGCTGCCTTTTGTCCTTCAGTTCTTGCTGTTTTGCATCATTCAGTCCCTCTTTGCAGGGTAAAAGAGAGGCATTGAGCTTGTCCTCTATGCTCTTTGCTGCCGGGTCCATCTCCGTGGCATTTCAGGTATGCAAAGAGGACATTTTCATGTTGTGTGTACTGCAGACGTGAAAGAGTGGACAAACCTAGTATTTAAAGCATGGAAAAATTACAAAGTCAGAAAATACAGAACAGGAACTGAGAAAAAATTATGTTAGGCTGTTCCTCCAGACTGTAGCTTGAAAAAGAATCTTAAAGGGTTTAACTTGCCTCCAAGTTAGTATATTTTTAGTAACAATGGGAGAGCTTTAGCGCTGCAATTGTAAGCATAACTTGTTCAAATATTTCAAGTTGCCACCTCATCTTATTAATGACATGGAAAAACACTTGAAATCTATCTAATCAAATGCTCACAAGCAGTCATATCCCACAGGCAGCTGAGATAGGCCTGATGAAAACGGAAACCACATTCGTTACTGCTGATACAACTTTAACTCTGCTCCTGCCAGCTGACTGCACCCTGGCACTTTGTTCTGCAGAAGCCCTGTTGACCACCACGATTTCCCTGGGCTGAAAGATCTGGCCAGGTAGACCAGCTTGCAGACAAACCTAGGATTCCTTCAGCAAAAACACATGCCCAGGGGCTGTTGCAGCTATGCTCCAGTACGGAAACAACCAACCAGGCTCTGCTGAAATTTATATTGCAAAGAAAACAAAAAGCCCCCTGTGCATTTCTCACGCGGGGTCAGGACATCCCATCGATGGCAATTTCAGTGTTGCCTGAGATCTGAAACGACAGGTAACGCTCTCTCTTCCCTGTCCCCATCTCTCTTCCCTGTCCCCAGCCACGCAGTGCTGCTTTTCTCAGACAACCTTTTTTCCTGGTTTGCACATCTGTGTGTTAAGCAAAACACGGCTCACGAATAACACGGAAAACAGGCAATGGTTTTGGCTTTAGGTACATTACCTCGGGAAAAGCTAAAGCAAGAGAACAGTCTGATAGAAATAATCACGTAACAGAATCTGGGCTACAATACTCAGCATGCTGGTCACTGTTTCCTTTCGGAAACGTCCTGTCTTTGAGCGATTCAAATGAGCACAGCCCCACGGCAGGAACAGCAGAGGGGGAAGGGACAACTTTGCTGAAGCTGTTTTGTAGCATGAAGTATGCTCAGGAGGTCGAGAGCATTGTCTGTGCTACAATGCCAGCTTTCGAAGCTGTTTTAATCAGTTTTCTCACACACAGTGATCCCCTCAAGTTTTGCTCAAAGTAACACCAGCTGCCTTGAACGAAAACCAGCCATTTTCGTATTTCAGTGCAGTATTTTAATTAGCTGCATTTATTGCCTACAGAAAGTTCACCAAGTCCATTCTGTTCGAGGAAACGTGCAGCTGTGACCTTCCTGTACTTGCAGCCTTGCCGTACGATCAATATCCCTACGTGTTATTCTGCCAAGAACCAGGAGAGGGTGCTGGTAAATTTGGCTATCATTGCATTTATCCGGAGAGCAACCACATTCTGCAAAATGCCTTTCCTTCTTTCTACCCCCACCCTCTAAAGCCCCCTTAGTATCGGGTGCTGTTTAACTTCTGACTGAAATGGATTTGCCACGCTGATCGGCAAAGATGTAGTAGCACTGATGAAAAGCATCTTTCACTTAATTCCAGTAAAGTTTGGAAAGAACTCAAAAGAACTGGAGTGATCAGAAGCCACGCAGCGGCTGCTGAGCGCTCGTAAGGCAGCACAGTGAAGTTACACAGATCCTTTGGACAAAGGGTGCCCCGCAGCTTGCTTTTGACTGTGGCTCTGCCAAAAGAGCCCTCGAAGCCCTCAGACATCAGCAGTGTTGGATTTGAAACAAGAGGGACTGCCTCTGGGAGAGGGAAAGGAACTCTATCACGTACACAGTTATTCTGGTGCGTCAGGGGCAAACATCTGGCAAAACGTGGGGACTTTGTAAGAGTTGCTGCTCTGTTTTAGGATGAAAAAAGTTATAAACAAACAATTTATAAAAGGGGCAACATATCCCTTTTCAGCTTTGAACCACAGAGAATGATTCAGAATCTCTCTCTGCATCATAGACTTAACTAGTTTTTAACCCAGACGCAAGTGCTACCCACTTAAAATTAATCTGAATCTTCAGTAATAATATAAGCAAGTTCCAAACTGTTATTCAAACCGGAATAATTAAACCTATTTCTCTCTCTCCCTATGGTTTTTCAAACCCTCCTTCTCCAGATCGATGGGTTAGTAACTCAAAGCAAGCGCAATGGAAGAAATGCAATGGGAACAAAGAACTGGGAGGAGATGAAGAAGGTACAAGAAGCATCTTGAGTTCTTCAAGTAACTTTCTCCAATTTGTTTAGGCAACTGCTCACTCGGAAGGGAAAGCCACGATGTCACCCCATCTTCCGAGAGAAAAATAGACTATGATGGAATGTAAGCAACTGTGTTAACAGGGCCTGAAAGCAGAAAACAGGATAATTACAGGATATGAAGTGATCTTGGCCCAAACAGTGTCCAAAATATAAAACAACTGGCAGCACACGGATTTGGTGTATTTGTAGAATGTTTTAATTCTTAGCTGAGAAACACACAACAGGGCAGAGTTTAAGGCATGCAGTCAGGCATGGAACTTCTCTTGCTTGCTTTTTGTGCTCATATCTTCAGTGTAAGTTCTGTGAAAAGGAGTAGATCCTATCTTTAATCTCTACATACAGCAACTCTGAGTACCCAGTTACAGCCTGAGGTTCAATGCAATGTTTACAGCTGTTCCTGGAATGCAGGATTTACTAAAATCTTGTGTCTGTGCAATTTTTTTCTACGCCACATAGAGAAAATGTCACGTATTTCACAAAGCACGTTTGATCAGTGATAACATCAACAGAAGCAAAATAACCTTCTCCACATATATACATGCTGCAATTACAGACATCTGCTTGCACGGTTTTAATTTGATTGCTTTTTTACTGGTTAAGTACAGATAATCTAATGGATAGAAACAAAACCTTTGATTGCTGTACCTTGCAAGTCTACTTGTTGGTTTTCTTCTAAAAACGAACCAAAACCAGAACCCAACAATTAAGAAGCCAATAGGGCAATGAACTTTCTACTGCTGAGGCAAGAGAGCAATGCAAAGATGTTGAGGATTTGTGTATACTATCTTAGAAACACCACAGGTATTGAAATAAACATCATAAGCATTGAGATGCTGTTAACAAATACATTTCCATTTGAGTAACATTAGTTGGTAGTAGTGTAAAGCACCTTTGTGTCTACTCCAACGGGACATTTGCTCTTAACAATCAAATAAGACAGCACCTGGTGGGGAGCATACTGACAAGGAAAATGTTGTTTATAAGCAGCTTCAGACGAGTATTTGCTCTCTCTTTAATGCCCTACCATTGCTCATACAGCTCCTGGGTTTATTTATTATTATGACTATTATTTTAAAACACGATAGTCAAAGACTCTTCTCCCTTACTCATGCATTTTTAAAATCAATATGATTAAAAATGAATCTACTGTGCATCCATGTGATGAATGTGGTAAGAGCTCGTTCTGTGTTTTCCCCCTGAAGGTCCCCATCACTAAGACTGCTGCTGCAATTACTGGGAAAGGACAAATCCCAACTCCTAAATGTGTTTAACCTGCTCACTCCCAAGGATTTCAATGGTACCAGAAGTTCCATCCTCTGCTGTGGCAGGTGTTAAGAGTTCATTACTACAGTGATTTTTTTAAAAGAGTTAATCCCGAGATTACAAATAGTTGGCAAGTCCAGAACTGGATGGTCCCATCCTAGGCCCCATCACAACCAAAAGATTCATGAATGTTTACTTCATTCCTATTTAGCAAAACATTGAAATACAACTTAAGTATGAGGTCAAATACCACTGAAAGTGCCTGCAGCAAGATTACGACTTCACTATTAAATCTTTTGAGAGCATAAAAGGAAAATGAGCTCAGTGCTTGAGAATTACATCTTAAAACACACATACAGAGGCACTGACCTCTTCTTTGATTTTCCAACAATGAACAGCCCATTTAGCTTTGGGGGAAGAATCAGAACTCCCGTTCCTGCTCTTACATCTAACTAGGGAAGAGCCCACAGAAACAATTTTCTTTACACATTACCTGCAAGAGTGGCTCAGAGTTAAAAGAAATAATCAAGTCTACCAAGTGAGTTTGCATCCTCAAAAAGTACACTCTAGACTTAAATTTAAAATGTTTTAAAATGTTGATATCAACAGTAATGTATAAAACATATCTGGCCTTTCTGACAAAAAAAACCCAAACTATAAAATGATCAAAAGCTAACTGTGCATTTAGATTAGGCAGCACATGAACAGAAGGTCAAGAAAAGCAGTGCAAAAACTAAAAAAAGGTAATTATAAAAGAATGTGAAACAGCAAGACTACACACTGTGAAGCTTGTAAATAAAGCATGGAGCTAATACACTTTCCCAGCTTAAACTGCAATTTAGTAACACTGCAGTAAATTAATTCAAAAATATAGAAACACATGAAAACCTGCATGGCAAAAGGAGCTTTGCAGCTCTGACACAGTCCCAGGACAAGATGGAAGACCCATTGGGAGCATCTTCCTTTACCACCCTGACATTTCATCTTCGACTGCTTTGCACAGAAAAAAATTCCCCTTCCTCTCAAGCTGGATGTGAGAATGGCTAAACCAGAATGTCAACCCTCTGTTCCATTGCAGCTATGGAAAGTTACAACTAGGAAATCATGAAATACTTCTCTGGGGTGAACAAAATTAGTCAGGGTGATTTCACTGGAAAGATTTTAATAAAATAAAAGGCAGACTTTGTTGGTTGGTGCTTTATCAAATTATTCTCACCCAACAGAGCAGGATTGCTCAGGAGACCTAGGAAAGACCAGATGCATCTGACACTGATGCTGTACTGATGTGCAGAACATGCCCTGGTCAAGCACTGCTGAAATTAATGTGCCCAGAGAGGGATATTAACTGTCAAGTTTCCTAATGGCTGTTAGAAGCTCTTCAGAGATTCTCTCTTATCTTAGAGCTTTTGTTCCCAAGGGAATACAGGTTATTACATCCTCTGAAGAAGGTGATTGTCTACTGCAAAACAAAATAGAGGAAATTCAAGAAATAGAGAAATTAAAACCATGGCTACAGAAATGTTTTGATTCAACAATAAAGGCAAAGCACAAGAGATATCACCTTGAAAGAACAAAGTGACACAGGAAGGGACTGGATTCTGTTGAGCTCAACCCTGAAAGATGATGTCCCTCCATGATTGAGTTTGCTGTGAATGACTCAAACACAAAGTAATGTGAAATGTACTCCTCAATAGCTTCTCCCAGCAATTCAGGATGTAAAAGCTGGTCACAAATGAAAACTACAAAGCAAAAAAACCCAAACCAAAACAAACCAAAAACCAACAAAGAACCAGCTACCCTGTCTCCCCTTCCTCATCGTCATGATGTCTCACAAAAGAAAATATAAAAATTGAAAGCATTTTAACTTGTGAAATATGAAATGCAATTTGTGCTATGGAGGAATACCTCAGCCTTTTAGCTAGGAAACAGTCTTTCCATGGGTGCTTGGTTATTAGCTATCATGCAAAAACAGTTAGTCATTCAAGCAATTAAGAAGGTAAGTATCTTCTAGAAAGGTTTTGAGCTTTTCAAGCCCTAAATGCAACTGCTATAAACTTAGACTGTTCCTGAGTGTAATTTAGTTATTGTATTGCCACTCCTGAAGAGATTCCTTGTATCATGTGTTGTAAATTCTTGATGCTCTTTTGGCTGCCGTCTGAGCCTCTGGTGAATTCTCCTCTTGCTCCTCGGCCTTCTTAAGGTTTAGGAATATGTCTGACTTTAAGAAGCGACTGTAGCTGTCGTATTTCATGAGATTGAATATCTGGTAAGAGGGGAGGAAAAAAAAAAACAAACCACAAAAACAATGACCTAAGTAAAACTAGATTTTAAATGAGGGCAGTATATGAATTCTAATGCATTTCTGTTCTCATAGTACTAAAGCATTACTAAAAAGCATGACATTACAATACATTTCAAACTCTCAAGAGGGGCTGCACATAGCAAACAATATTGGAAGTTCCACGCTTGCTGTTTTGCAAGAATGCCTGCATTAGTTTAAGAATCAGATTATGGTCTTCACAATAGCCAACTCTGAAAAGCACACTGAAACAATTTTTGAAACCAAATACTGAAGGTGGGAGGTCACATCCATAGTCACTAGGTAGGATTTTACAGCTGATGACCAGATAACTCCGTGTGTGGACAAGCCAGGCCATGACCCAGTCTCCTCCCACAGCAGTTTAGCCCTGCAGAGGGTGTCCTTCTGGCACAGGAATTGGAAGATATTCAGAGGGATGAAGCAGAGCTGAAGAAGAGGAGGTACCTTTTAGGCACTTTTCTGACTGCAGTTACTCTTGAACATTACAGAATAGCTCATTATACATGCAGAGCACTGGATAATTAAGAAAAGCTTCCAAATAATTTACACAAGTACTGAAACTTCAAACTAAATCTAGACTGAAACAACTTGTTTAACCAACGTTTCTTAAATTTACACTGATCTTCCCATCCTTTTCAGGCCACACAACCAAATGCCAAGACTGGTGTCAAGCCAGATCAGAAATGTTGCAGGTGCCTGCCGCAAAGAGCTGATCTGGTACAGATGTAATCTGCCAGTGAAAATGTGTTTAAAAATTGGTGTAACTGTGCCATTAGGCTTTTCACTAGCCTAAGACCTGCCCTTCTTCTCATAGCCAGTACACAGCCAGCATGGAAGCATGAAATCAACGCTAATTATATAGTTTTTCTCTCCCAGTGCTTTAATTTAGGCTCATCTCTCAACATAACTGCTTTCTTTTCTATTTACACCCATTTCAGACCAAAAAAAAGCCAGAACTCATGTCGAGTTTTCTGGAAACAAAAGGTCTTGGGAGAGAAGCCTGGTATCTGTTCAGGTGGCAAGGTCAGAACTATATTCTAATTGGTCTTAAAACAGAGGGTAAGGAAAAAAGTAAACCTCAAAACTATAACTGAGGCAAACCCAAATCCTACCTCACCCTCTGTCTATTATTTCACTGGTGGAGCCTCTCTGAGTCATGCTTCATGAGTGATTACATTTTATGGTACTCAGAGTAACTAAATTTCCAAGATAAATTTCTGGATTCTGAGCTGCATGTGTGGATAATCCACATGGGGAGAACTGGAGCTTCACCTTTACAGGCCTCATTTCTAACCGATAGTACAACCAGGTAATACAACTTTATGTTAGGAGTAAAAAAAAGTAATAATCTCAAACTGCTTTTTCATTTCACAACCTCATGGAACCTGGACAGATAAAGGTAAACACACAAAATTTGTCTGGGCATTTGCTGAAATACTCCCCTTGCAAATAAATTACATGAATCATTTTACTAACCACTGTTTGCTTACATATTCAAATATTTAAGTTCATGTGTAAAACAGTGGAAGTCTTGCTTTATAAGCTACATATTAGAAGACTAAGAATCCCAAAACACCTTCTTGATGTAGACCCAAATCAATGCAGTTGAGCAAAGTCTAATTACACCTCCTGGCATTGCCTAACTACAGTATTAAATTTACCCAACTAGCTTAAGGGAAAAAAAATAGAGTAAGGAAAACACTGACTGTTAGAACATCGTAAATCTGTGTTAAGAACTTAGACTCCTCTTGTTCCTGGTATCATTTAAAGCATCTCCCAGAGATGGGGTCTGGTCAGCCAAATGCACAGAGCAGACAGATATTAGAATCACGTGAAAAAGCAAAAGTCTCTGCTTCTCCCTCCTTCCTCTCATTGCTTCCATGAAGCAGGAACATTTACTCCATAAGTAGTCTGAAATCTACATATTTCTGTGAACCACTCTAGCACCACTTCAGTCAGCATGAACAACTGCCTCCAAGCTATTTGTTTAAGGCCACACTATGAGCACAAAACCACACCCCACAAGCAGTCGCATTTAAATCAGTAGTCTCTGGAGAGCTGACATGCTAGTTACCAGTAATGTTATAGACCAGATTGTGGCTTTCAGGCTCTGCCTTCTTATCCTTCAGACACACAGTGCCAGCAGTAGTTAACACTGTTCTTTAGAGAATAAATTATACCACTCTTTGTAACTTTATAAGGATTGAAAACTAGAGAAGACTGTAACTCTGCCTGAACTATTATCTAACAGCAATAAACAGAAGCTTCAGGGAGTAGAAGCCTGCAACAACCCATAAATGCTCTGTATTCAGTTCTGACACTTCACAGACTTTCTTCCCACACTAGTGGGACTCCTCTAGCACTGGTCTAGCATGTTTCCAGGTCAGATATTCCTAATCCCTGGCATGTTCACGTGCATGCTAATTGGTAAAACTGCAGAACATTTTAACTCCAGTAGTCTCTCCAGCTCCACTCTCATAATGACCCCTCCTGAACTATGGTGCTTAGATTTACCAGACCATTTTATTTCCTTTCTTCCAAGTTAGAAATTCTTTAATGAAAAACTTTGCTTCTTCACATGGAAATTTTCAGACATTTCCACTGGTAATGTCTTGGAACCTGCTTGAAAGACAGCAGAGTCTTTGCTCCTCAGACCACTTCAACTGATTGACCCAGCCAGTGCTAACATATTCAACACCTGATATGAAATGCGTTGAAAACACTATTTCAGGCAGTGTGCTGTTTCTCCACAAAAGAAAAGAGTCAAACGGAAAATGCAGGTAGCCCTGAGGATGGTACAGGAATTAAAAATAGTCCAGACTGCAAGTGCTGGAAAGCTACAGCTAAGAATGACTCACTTCATAAATTAAGCTTTGAAATAAACTAAATATCAAGAAAATTTACCACCAAAACATGTGCCTGCAAAATGTCACCTAATTTCTACCAGATCTCCCAAGTTTTATAGGAAAAGGCAAAGCAGATACCAACTCCTCTTTTAAGCTTTGTGTGTTAGAGAAGGCTTTTCAGGAAACTGCATTATAGTCAAATCAATATAAACACCAAAACAAAGCAAAGTGAAGAATCCTGAGCTCTCAAGGAAACCAGTGGCAACTGCAGAAACAAACACCAGCAATGACTCAGCACAACTGAGTACACAGGAAAACGTAGGCACAGAGTTAGTCAGCTGGGTGATTCTCAACCCACTGGCGGAGGAACCCAGGAGAAAACTTCATCCAACTTTCCAGGAAAGTCCTGAACTGGAATTAGCATGGTTGTGCCAAGTCTTTTAATGAATTGGCCAATTCATTTAATGATGGGGCCAAGAACCTGGGGTACGGTGCATCCATCCTCAGAGCAGCTGTATTTACATCCCCAGTGTGGAAGCAACCCAGTCCCATGCCTACCTGTTCAATCCATGCCACAGGTAGCAGTAGGCAGATTCCCAACTTTCCTACACCAGCTTGTGCTTAGAAAGCAGAATCCATTAAAAGCAGAACAAAACCCAAACCAAACCAAACCAAAAAAAGTAAAGAAACACTGTTCTTGAAGAAAATAACTTTACCTGGTCCTGGAGCTTCTGAAACATGAGCGGGTGAGGTGTCTCCAAAATGGTCTCGTTCAATCGGGACTGCCCTTCGACATTGACTTGGGAGGAAGCTTTACTGGACAGGTAAGTCATGTAAATTTCTTTAGCTTTTTCTTGCATCTGCAAAAGGACATATTTATTGGAAGAACTGTTTGCTGTGGGAATATTTTCTGTATTTGTTAATGTTTTGTTGGAGACTGCTCTGGGTCACTTCTTGAGATTCACATCTTAAAACTGAAACACAGTCTCAATTAAAAAAGAAAACAAGTAACAAACCAAATATACATAGATTATCTTATTTGTGTACATTCATTTGTACTGAAGGAAAAACATCTCTGCAGGCCAACTCCTGCACTGACATTAGTGGAAGCGCTCTGCACTTAGGCTAAACAGCAGGTTGTGATGCCTGCATCTGAGATTCCAGCGTAAAACTGCACAGCATCATCAGCTGGGCCTTCTCTTCATTATTTAGAAGACTAACTGAACATGAGCCAGCAGTGTGCCCAGGTGGCCAAGAAGGCCAATGACATCCTAGCCTGGATCAGAAACAGTGTTTCCAGCAGGAGTAGGGAGGTGATTGTGCCTCTGTACTCGGCACCTGTGAGACTGCACCTTGAGTACTGTGTCCACTTTTGGGCACCACAGCACAAGAAGGACATTGAGGTGCTGGAGGGGGTCCAGAGAAGGGCAACAAAGCTGGTGAGGGGTCTGGAAAGCATGCCTGAGGAGGAGAGGCTGAGGGAACTGGGCTTGTTTAGTCTAGAGAAGAGGAGAC